>OY019132.1:16832002-16833598 GCA_955652365.1 Eristalinus aeneus | reverse complement strand
TATTATTATTATTATTATTATTATTATTATTATTATTATTATTATTATTATTATTATTATTATTATTATTATTATTATTATTATTATTATTATTATTATTATTATTATTATTATTATTATTATTATTATTATTATTATTATTATTATTATTTTTATTATTATTATTATTATTATTATTATTATTATTATTATTATTATTATTATTATTATTATTATTATTATTATTATTATTATTATTATTATTATTATTATTATTACTATTATTATTATTATTATTATTATTATTATTATTATTATTATTATTATTATTATTATTATTATTATTATTATTATTATTATTATTATTATTATTATTATTATTATTATTATTATTATTATTATTATTATTATTATTATTATTATTATTATTATTATTATTATTATTATTATTATTATTATTATTATTATTATTATTATTATTATTATTATTATTATTATTATTATTATTATTATTATTATTATTATTATTATTATTATTATTATTATTATTATTATTATTATTATTATTATTATTATTATTATTATTATTATTATTATTATTATTATTATTATTATTATTATTAGTATTATTATTATTATTATTATTATTATTATTATTATTATTATTATTATTATTATTATTATTATTATTATTATTATTATTATTATTATTATTATTATTATTATTATTATTATTATTATTATTATTATTATTATTATTATTATTATTATTATTATTATTATTATTATTATTATTATTATTATTATTATTATTATTATTATTATTATTATTATTATTATTATTATTATTATTATTATTATTATTATTATTATTATTATTATTATTATTATTATTATTATTATTATTATTATTATTATTATTATTATTATTATTATTATTATTATTATTATTATTATTATTATTATTATTATTATTATTATTATTATTATTATTATTATTATTATTATTATTATTATTATTATTATTATTATTATTATTATTATTATTATTATTATTATTATTATTATTATTATTATTATTATTATTATTATTATTATTATTATTATTATTATTATTATTATTATTATTATTATTATTATTATTATTATTATTATTATTATTATTATTATTATTATTATTATTATTATTATTATTATTATTATTATTATTATTATTATTATTATTATTATTATTATTATTATTATTATTATTATTATTATTATTATTATTATTATTATTATTATTATTATTATTATTATTATTATTATTATTATTATTATTATTATTATTATTATTATTATTATTATTATTATTATTATTATTATTATTATTATTATTATTATTATTATTATTATTATTATTATTATTATTATTATTATTATTATTATTATTATTATTATTATTATTATTATTATTATTATTATTATTATTATTATTATTATTATTATTATTATTATTATTATTATTATTATTATTATTATTATTATTATTATTATTATTATTATTATTATTATTATTATTATTATTATTATTATTATTATTATTATTATTATTATTATTATTATTATTATTATTAT
>OY019132.1:16817002-16827002 GCA_955652365.1 Eristalinus aeneus | reverse complement strand
TTGTAAAAAAATCTGCAAGAAGTTGTATATAAAATTGAGAGTCAATTCTATATATTTAGTACCTAACTATTAGTTATTAAACTTATGTATGAGTGCATCCAAAAAAAAAAAAAAACTGGGTAATGCGATTTACACTTACAATAGGAGAATAGGGTCAATGGTAATTACCAATTAATGATCGGTCATATTAATTGATCGTTTGCTTAAATAGTTTATAACATAAAACAAATCATAAAAGTGGTTAAAAAACAGTTTATATTTCTCACCGATAAAACACGATTTGACCTACACGTAGCAGCATAGTGCCCGACCTGATAAATTTCAGTGTTGTCTTAGGATACAATGACTTTATTGAAGGTTCTGGGGATGGATTGATTTGAATATAGAACTCAGTTATGACATGAAGCAAAGCATTACGTATAATATTGTAATGAAATAGTATGTGTTAACATATTTTTTAATGATAACCAGCTCGCGGTTATTCGTGAATGTTATGGTATTCTCAAATTTTGGTTTGATCTCTCAATATCAGTTTCTGTGTATTGAAACTCCTCCCATAAAAATGTACTTAAATTGACCGCTTATATTCCTTATCTGTCTAAGTTTTTTGAAAATGTATGTACTTTAATTTAGTGCTCTCATTTTTAGCTTTGAATCTATTTTAAAATTAGTTCATAAAAACTGGAAAAATGGCAAGGGGAAATCATAGAGAAAAGTTTTTTGTTACAACAATTACGATTTTTAGCATTATTTAAAAAAACATTGATTGCAAATATTTATAATCCACATCTAACATTGGCTTAAGAAAGTAGATAAAATGGCCTGAACCATTCAAAACAATTTCACAAGTCCACCAGGACTGTGCTGTGAACCTATATCATAAAAAGTGATCCAAAACCACCTTGGTTTTTGCAGCCGCTGTTGCACTGTTCCAGCGGTTTCGTTGCGTAAACGAGTAAACGAGTATGCCTGTATGCGGAAGATATCGAAGGACTTTTTAATTTATATTTTATTGTATACTGTTTTCACGCTGCCGGAATTTATAAAAATAGATTTTAGAATATAATATATATTTGTCAATATGATCATTTTATTTGATTTTATGTTCACTTTCGAAATTTTACATTATTATATTTTAATGTTAATTTTACATTATAAAATATAAGTTTCTCGCTTACCTGGTCACGTTTCCATCTTGAAGTCAAGGTATTCTCCACACATTTGCATTGATAAGAGTTCTTTTCGTTTGTTGACCTATTTGAATATAATCTTATTTGAAGTTGGTTCATTGTCACTTTGGATAAATAAGAACTATTATTATCGTTACCAATCTATACATGCTAACAGTAACTTTTTTTTCCCCTTCCTTTCTGGATGCCTTGTAGCAGTGGAAAGGCTTAAGAGTCAATGAACCTCGGTTCGAAAGATCCCAGGTGAGACTTCTTACTAAACTCCAGAGACGTCTTGTCTTTGGACGTCCTTAATAAAGACAGTATGGAGGCAAACCCAAAAGATTTGACTACTTTAGGTGGTACTCGCGATTGCGATAATCCACCCGTTGTCTTTTCGACATCGGCAGGGGCAAGAATTCTGGAGGCCACAACCACCATACTTAAAACACCCTCCGCCCACAGGGGCTCTGAAAGCAATGACTATTGCCACTCACTCTACGATACCCTCAGTAGAATGAGTTGGAAAACTTGACATAGGGGCGGAGAGGCTCAGTCTGATACGCCTAATCTCCCGGCTCAGGGTCAGGAAGCCTGCCAAAGTGCCACCTCTAATGGCGTGCCTCAGAAATCCGAAAAAGAGGAACGAGCCCCAACAAAGCAGATAGAAGTATCACCAACCGAAACTGGCCAATCCTCCGAAACCAACGCCACCTCCTCTTCCTCTGGCTTTCAAAGAAAAAGGCGAAAAACGTCTTCGCACGTTCCCGTTGGCAGCACTCCCCGCACACAAGGTCTACAAGACACCGGTGCCGCACCTAGTACTGACTGCGGAGCGGATAAGCGAAAACTGACTACTGAGGGAGAGCCCGCCAATAGACTCAAACACGCGGCAAGCGGAAAACGAGATCCGCAGCTTTATAAGAAGGCTGTCTTCTGTGCTACTGCGAATAGGGAAAGCTGGCAATAACAACAGCATGAAAGACGCAGAATGCAAACACTGCGAAGATCAGCTGTGGGAGCTGGCTAAGGCAGAGAACGCTTGCTTCCAAGCAGAGGGCTGTGCTCTGAAAAACGGAACCCTTTTGGTGAAGTGCTCCATACAGCAATCTCTTGAGTGGCTTAGCACTTCCGTGCCGAAAATTCCCCCCTTGGGAACTACAAGTTTTGAGGTTCTCAGACCCTTAAAGCTCACGCGCGCCATCTGCTGGATCCTGGGGCCACTCAGGAACTCGGCGGATGTGCTGGCGCGTCTCCGCATCCAGAACCCTGGTCTCGAAACCAGAAGGTGGAAAGTCTTCTCCCACAGGGAGAGCAAGAACCAGGAAAGTAAAGACGGTTCTACTCTCGTTGTGGGCCTGGACCCATATTCGGTTGAGACCATCGTCTCCAGATACGGCTCTCGTCCCTATCTGCACCTAGGACGGATGAACTTCCGCTTCATGTACAAGGTTTGCGAATAAGGGATGATTTTCACTGTAACTCTGCATGCCACTGTTTACCCAGATCAACCTTCATCATTCGAAGGATGCCACTGCAATCCTATGTAGCAGACTTTCCATGATGAAGACAAAATCACACATCGTATCTATCCCGGAACCATGGGTGTGGAAAAATTACATCTGTGGCCTTGGTAGTCTACGATCTGTTACGACGATCTGTTGCTCAGAACATCTTCTGGGGCAGCAGCAAGTGTAACAGGAGAGGTCGTATCTTCTCGATTTCGCTCTTTCGTCTGGCCTGACCATAAACAACGTTGGATCGCAACCAACATTTGTGACGACAAGAAAACAGGAAGTGATTTACTTAACGTTATCAAATAGATATCTTAAGGAGATCACAGACTGGAAAGTTCTGTGGGAAGTGTCTTTGTCGGACCATAGATACATAGACTTCCGAATCGAATGCGAAACCAACGTCTCGCAGAGGAGCAGGAACCTTAGGAGAACAAACTGGCCAAAGTTTAAGGAAGAGTTAGCAAATCGCACTGTGCCTCTCCCAAAACTCAGAACGAGGCTTAAGGTTGAGATGGCAGTTCGGAACCTGAACGACACCCTAACCAAATGTTTCGAACTGCCCAATCAAAAAGCACCCCTGCAGAACCCCTGTTCCGTGGTGGAATGGGAATTGTAGAGAAAGCGCAATAAAACCAGAAAACTTCTGAATAGGTCACTCAAGACCAGTCTGCAAGAGGACTGGGACCTGTATCGATTACAACAAAAATAATATAAAAGGATATTTCGGGCTTCGAAAAGTTCCTCTATTAAAGACTTTTGAGGGAAAATCGAAACACTCAGTGAAAATAGTAGACTAGTGAAAGTCCTCAAAAGGGACAAAGAAGTGAGGCTCGATACGCTTAGAAAACCAGACGGTACCTATACCGAGTGTAAAGCTGAGACCCTCCAACTCATGCTAGAGACTCACTTCTCTGAGGTCCAGATCACAGTCAGCTAGAAACCAGTGCCGATTTCTGAAACTGGGGATAAGCAGACAAATACCACACGCAGAGGCTGGTATATTTCAACGCTCGTGGATACTGATGAAGCCATCAAGTACGCTGTTGCGTCTATTGATGGTTTCAAGTCACCGGGCACCGATTGCATATATGCAGCACTGCTGCAAAAGGGCATAGACCCTATACTGCCGGCTCTGAAAAGAATCTTCACTGCCAGCCTCGGATTGGCATTCTTTCCAAGTACCTGGCATACAGTGAGGGTAGCCTTTATACCGAAAACTGGTAAAGGAGACTACTCACTCGCCAAAAAATTCAGGCCTATCAGTCTCATCTCCTTCAAGATAAGAGAGGCTGGTCGAACTGCACCTGCGCAAAAGCGCTTTGCCATCACGACGTCTATCTCAGATGCAACATGCCTACCAGCGCGGAAAATCGTACGAGACTGCACTTCAATATCTCCTCAGTAGAATTGAAAGTGCACTTTACAGGAAAGACTACACAGTGGGCATTTTCATCGACATAGAGGGCGCTTTCTACAATGCGACTTTCGATGGCATTTGTAACGCGGCCAGGAATCACGGCGTAGAGGAATAATTGGTGTTGTGGATAAGAGCAAGGCTAATGAACAGGACTATAATCGTGGAGGCGAAGTGTGAGAAGTTTTTAATGTCGGAGTTTGACAGGGGGTGCACCCAAGGCGGGGTCCTGTATCCCCTCGTTTTGAATAGTTTTATCACCTATGCCCAAGCTTATGCAGATGATGTAGCCGTACTGGTTACCGGACCATGCCTTGCGCCGTTAGTGCACGGGGGCAGGCGGCTCTTGACATGATCGATAGCTGGTGTACTAAGAATGGGCTTTCAGTCAACCCTCATAAAACTGAGGTTGTTCTCTTTACGAGAAGGAGGAATATGACTGGTTTGACTCAACTGGTACTTAAAGGCGTCAGTATCCCACTTTAAAATGAAGCCAAATATCTAGGTATTATCCTGGACAGTAAACTTCTCTGGAAAAGACACATTGAGACAAAAACCTCCAAGACGCTGTCAGTCTTCTGGCAATACAAGGGAGTTTTCGGGAAAACCTGGGGTCTATCACCCAAAAGATCCGTTTGGACCTATACGGCAATGATAAGACCACTTCTCTCTTATGCATCAGTCGTTTGGTGGAACAGTTTGTCTTGGCTGCACAGGGGCTTTCCCCAGCACGCCTGGCTCTGCTCTTGATGCTCTGATCAATCTCCCCCCCCTTGATCTTCACATCATGGGATGTACACTCAAAGCCATCTCTCGACTAAAAAGGAATGGTCTTTGGTTCCACTCGCACTGGAGCTTTGATGACCTCGCACACCGTATCTCCTATTATACTACTCTCATGGACATGCCGTCTGATGCGAGGTCGCCAATAATGCAGTTGCGACGCTTTTACAAAGTCGACTTTCCACGTGTCCTGGACTGGCTGTGGCCAGAAACTGAACCGGGAAAGGAATGTAGTCGGATTCTCACGGACGGCTCCAAGACAACTTAGGGTTCTGGAGCTAGAGCCTTCGTGGAAAACGGCAAAATTAGACTTCACGCCTCCTTAGGAAACTTCGCGTCTGTCTTCCAGGCGGAAGCCTTCGCGATCCTAATGGCCACCAACTACATTGTGAAGAATAGATAAGAATAGATGGAAGGGAAGAAGTATCTGCGTCTGCAGCGACAGTCAAGCTGTGGGCCTTACTCAACCCTTTAACCACTTCCAAGATAGTTCAGGAATGCAAGTCTTCTCTTAATTCGGTCGGCATTCTGAATTCGTTAAGACTTGTCTGGGTCACGGGTCATCACGGGATCCTGGGAAACGAAACTGCCGATGAACTAGGTAGGCTAGGTTCAGCAGAGGCATTCGTAGGGACCGAACCCACCTTGGGACTACCCGCGTCCCTGGTCAGGGCCTCCGTCGATGGTTGGGTCTCCCTACAGCACAACCAGAGATGGCGTGACTCTCCAGGATGCAGGGTGACCAAGAGTATGCTCCCAAACGTCTGCACGAAATCCGCTTCTTTTCTGCTATCTCTAGACAGAAACGAGTGCAGAAGACTTGTTGGCGTATTAACGAGACACTTTACCTTCGCTATGCACCTGAGTCAGCTTGGGCTTAGTGATGTCACACTCTGCGACGCTTGTGGAGAAGGTGAAGATACTTCAGAGCACTTTCTCTGTCAGTGTCCTTCTTTCGCTCGTAGCAGGTGGCGGTTATTTGGCGCTGATGTAGTGGGAACTGAAAACCTAAGTTTTATATCACAGAAGCGCATCTTGGTAGATAATTGAAGGTTACTGCCTGGTAGTACAATGGACCAGTATTTGAGACTGTGCGCTCCAGCGTAGTTTATCCCAACCTCCAACAAAAAACTGCTTCTTTATAATGCTTCCGTGAGTCATGGCATTCCCGACAAAACTTATACTGCGGTATATATTGAGATTTTGCGAAAGTGCCGTTGTTTAATTGTACTGTAATGCAAATTTACACTAATATTCACTAATATTTCATATTTACACTAATAATTCTTATTGTTAAGACGTACAGTTAAAGTTTTCAGCTAAGGTTAGAAAACGGATATTATTATCTCACGAGTAGATGAACTCTCATAGACATATAATTCTTCTTGAGCGTTGTTAGATACCGTAAAATTGTAAGATCCTGGATTAAGAATAAAAATTATAAGTACAAGTACTCCAATTTTAAGTACAAGTAATCCAATATTATATTATTTGTTTTTGTCCTTGGTAAAGAATGTTAAAATCGTTAAATTTAATTCACGTTTGTTAGAAATAAATCAATAAATAGTTGCCAGCAAAAATATATGAACTTAAATAAATACATTAAAAAGAGAAAGAAGATCTCTGCCGAAACATCCTGTCTGACTCAAGAAATCTATCTAGCAGCAAATCGATTTACAGAATTAGATGGTAATGATTATTCAAACACAACTCCAACGAAGACAATAATAATAATATAATTGTTGGCGCTACAGTCCAAAGGGGGACCATGACCTAGCTTGCTCATCAACTACTCGTGGTGTGCGCGCTACTGTTCTCTCACGAGTAGAAGGGACCTACAGTTTTTTGCCGACTCCGAACGGCGAGATTTGAGAATCTTTCTTAGACAGTTATTACTCTTTGAGTGTTGTCAGCAGCCGTGAAAAATTCGAAAAATTGGTGTTGAGCTGGGAGTCGAACCTAGACCCTTCGGCGTGTTAGCGTCGCACTCTACCCACTACGCCACGGCCACCACAAACGAAGACAATAGCCGAAGATAATATGCAGCCCCTAAGGTTAATAGACCCCGGAGCCGTAAGAACTCAGCAGACAATGAAGGAAGTAAGATGACCTTCTGTCCCCCAACTGCAATCATCTTTGCCATCTTATAAAACCCTCCGCTTTAGAGTGTGAACTTTATTAACTAGCACATAATTTTGCAAATATGGGCTATTAAAAAACAAAGGTTTACGTTTCTTCGGTGAATAAATTAGGGGAATCTTTTGCCCCGAAAGATTCAACAAAATTTTCAATTCATCTCAAAGGTCGTGATAATAAATAATAACGCCTCTAACGTTAGGGTAAATAAAATAATTGCTTTTTCCTCTAGAAATAAATAACTTAAACAAAAGAAAAATATTTGCTTAATACAACTGGATTTAATTCGTATGAGGCACTTATTGAATCAAAGAACCAATTGGGAAAGGAAAAACAACAAAATGATCATTCGTTGTTATAGGCGGCAGCGGTTTCGACATTCAGGTGATTTGAAATGTATAGCTGTATAGAAAAGCTTAAAACTCTTAAAGAGAATAATTAGCCCCACACCAAAGTTTGTAAATTGCTACAAAGATGGCCACGCAGTTAGTAATCGACGACGTATCTAAAGCATCGTTCGTGGTATTCACAAATTGCCAGAAAGGTGGTCAAAATGTGTAGAAAACAATGGCCAATACTTTGAATAAAATATTTTTACTTTCCCATTGATAGTTATTTAAAAAAAACGTCATTTCATACTGGTATAACTGGTATATGGATTAAATCTCTAACCATGGACCTATTCTTGTCGGTAGTGAACTTAGCTTTATTTACAATGCTTTATAAATAAATAAATAAATCCACAGGATTTACACCAAGCATGCTATTATTTGGTAGAAATCAAAAGGGTGTCTTCTACGATAGGGTGATGGAATATTTAAGCAAAGTAACAGATCAGAAAACAGCAAACTTAGATGAAGTATAAAGTCAAGCTATAACAAATATAGAAAAAAGTCAGTCTTTGAATAAAACCTACTATGATGAATGTCACAAGCAGCCACATATCTGTAAGAAGGGTGATTATGTTTTGTTAAAAAAACGTCATAACAACGGGTGTTAATAAAAAACTATTTGCGAAATATAGAGGTCCTTACGAGGTGAAACAAGTTTTGCCAAACGATCGCTACGTGATCACCGATATCAATGGTCTACAAGTAACGTGATTGCTCTATCAAGGTGTGTCATCACCTGCTCATATGAGGCCAATTTTTGAAAATTTTACTGAGTTTGGCACTAGCAAAGATGAGTTGAATATAAACTCCATAGATAAACATGAATGATTTAATACATATTTGTATACGCTGTTTTCTTGAACCCAAACCATTTTGAAGAACTCTGTTTACATAATTTGCTTACACATTTTATTCGAATTAAAGCTAAGTCTATACTGAATTAATGTAATAAATTAGTATAAAAAAATGTATGAATTATGTCATGTTAGTATATACAAAGAATTAATAGGAATTAATACATGTATTTTTTTAGTATTTAGAATTATTATAATTAAATTTCTTATCAAATAATGAATGAAAAAAAAATGTATTGTATTTTGTAGATTTTTTTGTATAAGAACATTGTAATGTGTTAAATGAAGAGTTTTGTTTAGTAATCGGGTCGATTACAAAGTTAGGATGGCCGATCTGTAGGCAATCAATTAAAAAAAAAAAGAACATATAAATACAAATTGATTTACTTTTGTTAACCACTGTGGTATTGTACAATCCGTAACATAATCCGTTTACCAAAATCGTATGATCTAAACGAAACTCTCCACTCATATGAAATACTCTCAGCCCACCCACTATAAATGCATGCGAATAAGGAACAAGAAATGAGTTGTTGTAAATAAATGCACATAGAGACAAGCATCATTCTTATTTCTTCTGATCTCCTACACTTTCGAAGCTACCGGTGACTTCAAAGAAAAACAAAATTGCGTCGAATTGGTCGATAATATTTTTTTGGCATACCTTATTGAGTGTATAATGTAGTCTTATCTTTATTCTAGAAAAATACTTAAAACTAGCTTAAATTTATCTTAACAATAGTTCTTAAATAAAACTTACTGACCATTAGGAGGTGCTCTAAGCTATTCTTTATTAAATTTTAAAAACTGCCTTTGGGCATTTGTGAAATGATTTATTTTTTAAGAAATAATAATATTTATTGGTCCCAAGAAAAAGTAACAAAACTTGGCTCCGTTGCTTTTTTCTACTTAACCTAAGCCTAACCTATCATAAATTTGAACAAAATTTAAGCTTAATTAAAACTTACCAATAAATGGAACTAAACTTTGTCCATATCAAGGTACGGACGGGTGCACCATGGCGTATATAGAATTTATATGCTTAACATATATAGTTAAAAATCCACGGTGCACCTTTTTTGGAGCACTTATGTATTTAATTTTTATTATTTATTTATTTATTTAATATAGTTATTTAATTTTTTTTATTTATTTCTTTAACATTATTATCTTACATGACACTACCTAACTCACTACCTTAAAAACAATGTCAGTTGGCCACAAAAACTTTAAATTTAATATAGTCCACTTTCGAGCGGTCGCGGGGGCTGGTTTTGATACAACCACCAGTAGAAGTTTCGTTCTCTGGCGGACTGTGCCCTATCTCGAGTGGGGATCGCCCTACTGAACCGAATAAGTTCCTCGTGGCTACGAGCGACGTTCGGTTCGTATTGAAGTTGCCAATCCACTGTTCGGCGTACGACATGGAAGATGATAGGACATCCTTCCATGTTTTGAATCAGTCCTTTGGAGTCTAGATAGAGAAACGCTTCAGGAGGTATGAATCCGTTCAGACGCACTTTTTCATGGTACATGAAGTTGGGGTAATAACACCCAAAGATCAAACTTTTGGATGAAGTCATCGCGCGTGCAATGTGCTTTCGAATCAGCTTAATAATGAAATTATCTATCCTGATTAGATTTGCTTGATATGAAGGCCATGTAGCAGATAACCTTCGCTCTGGTATCAAGTTGGCTGATGTAAAACAACCAGCTTGAAGCAGCAAAGGCTTTC
>OY019132.1:16759502-16812002 GCA_955652365.1 Eristalinus aeneus | reverse complement strand
TTCCTGCCAAAGCACCTTTCCATTTCCTCGACC
Organism: Eristalinus aeneus; assembly: GCA_955652365.1. NCBI lineage: Eukaryota > Metazoa > Arthropoda > Insecta > Diptera > Syrphidae > Eristalinus > Eristalinus aeneus. The sequence goes on along the minus strand of OY019132.1, from coordinate 16,811,969 downwards.
GCGCGCTTCTCATGCTCCTTCTTCTTCCTTCTGAGAAGCCGGTGCTCTTCCCTTCTTCTCTGTTCGTAGAGTTCACGAATAGTCCGCGTTGTTCGATGCAGCGTCGCCTTATAGGCGTCTTGTTTAGCTGCGTGCGCTTGCCTGCACTCGTCGTCAAACCATAGGTTCCTTCTGGGTGGTGACGTGAAACCAGCACATCAGTGGCAGCATCTTTGATGGCTTCTTGACAACGTTTCCATTCTTCTTCTATGCTTAGTGCAGGAAGCGTCGAACTTTGAGCGAGTTTCCGGGAGACTCGGTCGGCAAAGTTCCCAGCAATCAGCTGCGATTGTTGCTTTTCGACGTCAAACCGTTTTGGCCTTTCTCGACTCAGTTACTCTCTCGATATCCGAGTTCTTACCTTGGCTACAACAAGGTGATGATCCGAGTCGATGTTTGCACCTCGGAAGGTTCGGACATCGAGAATACTGGAGGAGTGTCTGACGTCGATCGCAACGTGATCAATCTGGTTGACGGTTGATTGATCAGGAGATCGCCAGGTTCCTTTATGAATGTCCAGGTGTGGAAACCGCGTGCTACCCACAGAGAGGTTTCGCCCCGAGGCGAAGTCTAATAGCCTGAGTCCGTTTCCGGATGTGTTGTCGTGCAGGCTGTGTTTACCGATGACTCCAGCAAAGATGTCCTCCTTTCCCAGCTGAGCGTTGAAATCTCCTAGAACGATCTTGGTGTCATAGCTGGGGCATCGATCGTATGTTCTTTCTAGGAGATCATAGATGTCATCCTTGATGTTGTCATCCTTCTCCTCTGTCGGGGCGTGAGCGCATATTAGGCTGATGTTCCCGAATTTAGCCTTGATGCGGATTGTCATGAGGCGTTCGCTGACTGGGTCGTAGCTCAAGACTTTTTGCCTAAGTCTGCCTCGAACAACAAATCCGCATCCGAATAAGCGCTGCCTTCTCTCTCTATAGCAATTGCTGTAGTAGATATCACAGTTCTTCATCGCTTTTATGCCAGGCCCATCCCATCGCACTTCCTGGATGGCGGTTATGTCAGCTTTGTAGCTGTCAAGGGCCTCCGCAAGTTGTTCGGCTGCACGTGACCTGTTAAGGGATCTCACATTCCACGTGCAAAACCGAAAATCTTTGTCCTTTAAACGTTTGCTGGGGTCGTCAACAGTTAATCCGTCCTTATCCGAGGCATATCGGGTTTTCTGAACTATATTATTTTTACGTGGTGAGTAAGTTACCCTCACGGACAACCCACAGACTGGTAGGCCAGGCCCATTATTTAAATCCTCGGGCCGAGGAGGTCGCTGCATACATTAGTTCACCATACAACGGGTGTTGTGATGGCTATCCAGGGGGCACCACTTGGAGGCTGTATGTCAACTTGACCTGTGCACTAACGAGGATTGCCTTGGCAGCATGCCATGTTGAGCGCAATCAACGACGTTACCTCGCGTGCATAGGCCCATGCCCTGCTATTTATTTATTTATTTATTTATATATTTATTTATTTATTTATTTATTTATTTATTTATTTATTTATTTATTTACTTATTTATTTATTTATTTATTTATTTATCTATCTATTTATTTTTTTATGAATTTAATTATAAGTAAATCGTTATCATTGACTCCTCAATAAATTCCAATAAGACCGGGTCTTAAATGAGATTCTAATTTTTGTTTTATGAGCTCTCCTTTCTCTTGTGGATTTATGTTTATTATTTTCTTCCATGTACTCTAGTAATATGTGCACTAAGACTATATATTACTTGTTCAATATTTCTTTTTTAATTCTAATATGTTCTCCTAGTTCATTGTTTGATTAATCAGACAGGTCCATGTTTGATTCACTGATGTTTCTGTTATTTATTTTTAACTATTTTTGAACTATTTTTTTGCTTATTTTTTCTTAAATTATTTTTTTATTCGTTATTATTTCCTTACATTTTGTGTTCAAGTACTTCATAGTATTTAATAGGTGCATGGTTCCTCTCAAATAATTATGGTCTAAATTAGTAAACGGAATATACAATTACTAATAACTGTTTATTAGTAACACTATGGTTTTTTCGTGCTTTTTTAATAATCGTGATACATAGCATACTAGATGACCGTAGTGGGATAGAACTGCTCCAAAAGCGTTATCACTAGCATCTGTGGTAACGACGAAGTTTTTATCATAATAAGAGTATTTTAAAATAGGATGTATCGACAAAAGATTTTTTAGTTTCTCGAAAGATTTTTTAGTTCGACGAAAGCTATCGTCGATCGTGATAATTTATTTTAATATCGTTTCTTAAATAGTAAATCAGAGGGTATGCTATTTCAACATAATTTCTTTCTGTCCTATCCAATTGCTTCCTGTCCTTAGTCAAGCAATTCGTTGTATATCTTCAACTTTGCTTGAGTTGGGCTCAATACCAATTTTTGTAAGAATATGACCAAAAAAGAATTTGTCTTTGCATATCGCCGCATAACTGTATCTTCGGATTATGCTTATTTAATATTTTGTGGTTAAAGGGACTAAATGGTCGTCTAGGTATATAACGCAAATCATGTTAATACCGTCTCTAAAATTTATTTTTATTAGGCGTTGAAACGTTGCGGGAGCATTCTTTAGGGAAAATGGCATAAGAAGAAATTCATATAGCCCAAATGGTGTAACGAATGATAGTTTTTCTATATATTCTTCTTGCAAAATTTATCGTGCGAAAATATTGTGCTTTCCCCCACATGTCCAATATACTGTCAATTTTCGCAAATGGTTACTTTTCATCAATGGTTAATTTATTTAGCCGTCTATAATCAACCAGAATTCTAAACTTTTGTTTTCCAGAGTTATATATGTACACTTACAAATAATCTGCGATTTCATAATCAATCAATAATAAAGCCGGCTCAAGGAAACCAAATTGAGCGTGGCCGTAGTGACACAATTCCTGGTACAAATGAATAAACCAGAGTCACTTCGTAACAACTAGAGAAGGAATTACGATTCTTAACTCCGTTGCTGGCAAACCAGGACCATTGGCGTCATCGGCTCAGTGGACAGAGCACTGCAAGATAATCCAGGAGATGCTAAAACATTTCTGAAGGTTGCACCACCAGTTTCATGGGAGCAGTGTACGGCATCACTAAAAATACATTATCAGCCCAGGAAAGATATCATCACAATAACGGACGAAAATAATAAATTAAAGGTAAGTTCAATTCACGAACTATGACACAAAGCTACGGTTTTAGTCAATGACACATCAGAATGTGCAGTTTTTAGTGAAAATAAGGTAAATGAAATCAACTATTTAAGTAGTGTAATAGTACTGAAAATTAAAAGTATAGCAGCTTGTGCTTTAGCCGCTGAACTGTTTGATAAATTCCATTTAGAAACTATCAAACTAATTCTGAGTAAATATATTGGTCAAGATATAACCAAAATAATAATATGAATTTTAATGATAAAAATTCAAGGTATGACAATAGAATTCAAAATAATAGACCATCACACTCAAAACTATAAAAATAGGCAAAATAGAATAACAATATCAAGTCATGTCATTTCTCACTTTTCCATGGAGAATTGTTCAGCAATTTGTGCACCTAATGGAAGTGGAGGTACCATTCTTCCTGACACCCTATACAGGACATAATCAACATGGGTATCCCGATTTTGTGGATTCTTCCAATTGGTCGTTGTCTCGAGGAACTCTCGTAAAAACCAGTAAAGGTTGAACGTTCATCTTTATACAGTACTCTCCAAATGCCGTTGACGTGAATGCTGTTACCCTATCTGATATGATTCTTTGCAGATTTCCGAATTTCAGAGATTGTTCTTTCAATTGTTGGACTACCTCAGACGTCAACGTACTTCTCGTTGAATGAAGCCATAACAATTTGAAAAGCATCAGCTACCACTAAGATATGGTAATATCTCTTGTAGGTCGGCTCCTATGTTCCTACATGGTCGATGTGAACCCTTTTTGCCGGTTATGGCTTCGACAACGATGCACCTCACACAATTTCTGACAACGTTAGTGGCTTTCTTCTTCAGCTTAGGAATAAAGAATATCCATTCCACTAACCCCAGGGTCTTTGCAACCTAGAAGTGCCCCTTACAGTGTCGATTATCGATTATCGATTATTTCTTGCTTCATTAAAGTAGGCACAACCACAAGCTCCTTTACCAAATTCTTAAATAACAGCTTCCCTTTTCAGATAAAAGTATTCATAGTCGTCCCTTTCGAGTACTTTTCTTACTGCGCGAATCCATTCATCATTGCTTTGTTCCTCCTTTAGTCTGTGATATAAAGAATCCTTTATTACGAGACTCTGCTTAACGCATCGACATTTCGCATTCTTGACCTGCAACGGTGCTCAATTTCATACTGGAACTCTCTCAGGAACATAACCCAACTGGACACACTCAGCGGAGCATCCTTTTTTGTTTTTTTTTTTTATGGCGAATGCGTTGCAGTCCGTGACAATCTTGAACTTCATACCTGACAGGTAGACCCACCACCAAATCTTATTGTTCTCAATGCTGTATCCAAACAATTCTATATGAATTGACTATTTAATTGTAGTACGTATATAGCAGCCATGGAATGATCAGGTCGTCCACGCAAATTTTTACTGCTTCTGCTCAAAATAGTATACGGAAAATAGCACTGACGAATCTCACAATTCCTGCCGAGGAATTTGATGTATCGAATTGTGCATACAGGAATTCGAACTGTTCATCTTGGGTGACGAACGCCGTGTACTACGAGAACGAGGATTGGATTGAAAGTCGTCTTTCAAGTTCAGCGTGGTGAACACTTTTGCTCTCTCCAGGTGCTCGAGAACTTCGTCAACCAATGCCATGGGAAAATTATCCCTCAAGATCTTCTCATTTATTTTTCGGTATTCACATCACAGTCTCTTGGTACCGTTCTTCTTCGTCACTAAGGCAATTAGTGACGCATACTCGGAATTATTTGGTTGTATGATTTTTTCTGCAAACCATTGTTTCATTTGTTCTTATACCAATGCCTGATTAGCCTGTGAACATAGTTCCCGGCTTTTGGTGATCCTTTGGTGATTGAGTTCCAGATTCGGTGGAACATTCGACGCTCCCAATTCAATTAAGGCAAATTGTTTCGAATTTCATTAATCACTTTCCTGCCAGCACTCGCATTGTACTCAACGTCCCACGCCCTATAATTTTCTTTTATTGAACTTTGCCTCTATTTCTTACTCATGAATTTCAACCCTTCATCGAGTTTTATCAAGTTCACCGGTTTCTAACAAGGTGCGTATGATATGCCTTTCCACAGGAATATCCTTGAACACCCGCTTGGATCCGATCGTCAAATTGACCCTCGCTCCCGGCACTTCTGTCGTTTTGTGTTTTATTTTGTTTTTTACCTATTTTAAATTTTTTTAACGTACTAACCTATCCTGCCTAGCCTAACCTAAATGTTAATTGGACATAGGCTTCCAACAATATGCGTTTTAAGCTGTTGGTGTTTACATTACGCTCGTAGAGCAGCCGCTTGTCCACTGTCCGTCTTACGACGTGGTAGAGAAGTGGACATCCCTCTGCATCCTGGACCAAGCCAAGTCGATCCAGATACAAGAACGCTTCCGGCGGAATGAAAACACTCCGGCGTGCGCTCTCATGATATGCATCGTTTATGTATTAAGCTCCGAATATGAACTCTTTTTCCGAGATCATTGCTCCTTCAACATGTCTTCGAATCAGTTCAATAATAAAATTATCCAGCCTAGTTACGTTTGTGGCATTGTACAAGATTTCATTAGCATATAACTTCTTGTACTTAGTTTCTGGGTTTCTATACATCTTAAGGCAAGCTCGGAAACATTGCCTCTCAAAGACCCACATCCTTACCATCTGGGAAGGACTCAAGTTGAACCACACCGGTCAGCCATACACAATAGTTCGCCGGACTAAAGCCATGTAGCAGACAACCTTCAACCTGACATCAAGTTGGCTGCTATAAAATAACATGCTTGCCAAAGCGAAGGCTTTTCTGGCTTTTGCCAGACCCGTTGCTGCATGCATATTACCATACAGTAACTGATCCAACATAATGCCCAAATATCTCACCACATTTCTCATTGCTAATGGCCGCCCATGTGGGTCCAAGATATCGAAATTGCGCCAGTTTTTATTCGTATCTCTTGAATTCATGTACAACGAAGTTCGGAACAGGATGTTTTCACACTTCTGGTAGTTGATTTTCAATTCCAGTCGTCGCAAAATTGCTGGATTTTCTCGAATTCACGCTGCAAGAGGATATTAATACTCTCAATCTTCGGCGCTGTCCTGTACGCAATCCAATCGTCAGCGTACGTGATTAGGTATTTCATGGAGCCAAGACAGTGCACCGCGCGATGCAGGAGCCCATTTTTAATGAAAAAGACATTAGTAGAAAACTTGTTGCCACTCTGTACGACAAACTTTCTACCTGTCAAGATATTGTGAAGTCTGAATTTTCATTCACTGCTAGGAGCGAAAGGAGACCTACTGGCGTATCCATTAAAACGGATACGCAGCCGACCCAGCAGTCTCGACGAAAGGACCCGGTCCATTCGCAGAAGAACTTTTAAGAACTGCTCCATTTGAGCCTTTAGTAAGATCGTCATCGATACCAGTTCCGCGAAGCTTATATTCTGAGCTTCTACCCGTACCGGTACCACTTTTGGCACTGTTTGTTGTGCCGACTGTGTACCAGACGCCATCTGGGTGTAGGAGATGACGGGCGTATCAGGTGTGACTCGGGTTCTTGGCATCGGCCTTGAATCCGCCTCTTTTGCTTTCTTTAGCATATTCATTTTGTGGATATCTTTCACTCTCGGATAGCGCCGAAGGCTTGAGGGATGTTTTGTCCTCCAATTTCCCCTATCCCAACGGACAGTGCGCTGATGATTAAGGATCTTAATCGTCCTTAACCTTTCCATTCTGCTTCCTGGTGTAATTTGTGCGGGGAAGACCGTTAAAAATATTCAAATATTTTGAAGCAGACGCTCAGGCGGCATCCTTGATCGGACAGTGGAGAAGTGGTTTACCGCAACGTACTCTTCGTCCTCAATCTTCAGTCTTTGAAGAGACTCTAGGATGTTCTTCGAATCAGTTGAAATATCCAGCTCTTTAGGCATAACAGACCGCACTTTTTCGCTTTTTGGAGTGAAGGTAAAAAAGCTCCACCCCAGCTGCCGTCATTTATGCTTTCACTTTTTTTATAGTGAAGAGTTTATTTTTGATATCCTTTATTTTTTACAATAAATTTGTCACCAACCGACAATTTACATACCTTTATCTATCTGGTTCGTCCACTCCGCTAAGTTGATCGGCGGCATTCATTTCTTAAAATTCTGTTTTTGGATTGTATGATGTTGCTGCTTCTGCTGTTGTTGTTCTTGTTGTTCTTTTTTTCTTGTTCTTGCTTAATGAATGCCTCCAGTTATTCTTTTTCTAGCTAGCTAGCTGTTTTTCTACTTTTGCTACCCACGTCATCTTCGCTGATTTCCGTGTTATCACTGGAAATCAACTCTTCCCTCATTTTCTCCAAATGTTTTATATTAATATTTGCTTTTCGGAGATTTTTTTTCTAATTTTAATTTTTTTCTTCGAAATGTTTCTTTATTATTTTTGTTTATTTATTTGGTTACTTAGGCAATTCCGCACTAAGATCAATATACGTCTTTCCAGGACAGACTTCTGTAATCGGCTGTTAAGAAGTGTTTTATTGTAACGATAATTAGCAATAGCCGTAAGTTTGTTTTATTCTATTACATTCAAATTTTCAATAAAATTTCGTCGGTCACTATCGTCCGTAGTGCCAAATTGACAATTTTGTGTCTTATAGTTATAGTAAAGAAATAGTTATATTTCTGTTAGTACAACGTTTGTATCATCTGCTATTATATTTTTGAAATTTTCTTCTAATTGATATAAAATTCGATATTTTCTTCCGTATTTACTATATGTATTAGTGTGCCAATGTTAATTACTATCTATATGTCACTGATTCGGATTTTCGCATACTGTATTTCTTGAAACTGTAGCAACCCTTGGACTGCAGACATCATTAGTCCTATTATCATAATAGCAATCTTTTAATATTTGATGAGTGTTCTTAAGTTAGAAAATATTTTCGAAAATATGGCTTATCTTTGTGTCTTAGGCGTTGATAGTTTCTGATAAATCTATGTCTATTTTCATTATAATTTTCCCTAGTACTCCTTAATTTATTTATAACTTTCACTTTTGATCTATTTAACCTATCTAGTTGCACTTTCCGATTGGCTGAACGGCTTGCTTCGTTTACGTCATTTTTATGTCTTGTATTTTTCGCATTTCACAGCATTGCCAGTGTCGCTGTGACTTCATCCAATGTATTTCAAATCCTTTTTCTTGTAAAAACCGTATTATATGATTAGATTTAAACTCATTATCCATAATAACTTTACTAGGTTTTTCAGACGTTGCTAGACATCATTCCAGTGTCGCTTTCTTTTGTACCCAATTTCTATTATCTATAAGGTATCCCACAGCAAATTTGTTTAATGTATCTATAACTGTAACAAATATTTACTTTTTATTGTGATGTATGTCAATGTATCTCCGTGTTTTCTATTCGGAGTTTCTGTGATGTGAGACTTTTTTATAAACTGACATTTCTCACAATTGTTGATAACTAACTATATATACCTTTGCAAATTCGGGAAATAAAATTTATCTTTTACTGATCGATAGGTTTCCTGTATACCACTGTGTAAAAATTCCTTCATATGATACAAGAATATATTTATGACATCATTATTTGTCTTGTGCCCTTGTTATGAGCTTAATGAATTTGATTATTAGTAAAATTGTAATCATTGACTTCTGAATAAATTTCAATAAGACCAGGTTTTAAATGAGTTTCTAATTTTTGTTTTATGATCTCTACTTTCTCTTGTGGATTTATATTAATTATGTTCCATGTACTATAGTAATATCTGCACTAGGACTATATATTATTTGTATTCTATACTTGTTCACTATTTCTTTTTTAATTCGAATATGTTCTCCTAGCGTATTGTTTGATTAATCAAACAGATCCATGTTTTATTCACTGCTGTTTTTATTATTTATTTTTCGACTATTTTGTATGCTTATTTTTTCTTATATTTCCTATTCGTTCGCTCTTTTCCCTTACATTTTTCGTTCAAGTACTTCATAGTACTTAATAGGTGCATGGTTCCTTTCATATAAATATTGTCTAAATTAATAAACGGAATATACAATTACTAATAACTATACAGTTTTTTCGTGATACATAGTATACTGGATGACCGTAGTGGGATAGAACTGCTCCAGAAGTGTTATCACTAGCATCTGTGGTAACGACGAAGTTTTTATCATAATTAGGGTATTTTAAAATAGGATGTGTCGACAAAAGATTTTTTAGTTTTTCGAAAGCTTTTATGTATCGGCGATCGTGATAGTTTATTTTTATATTTTTTCTTAAATATTAAATCAGAGGGTATTGTTTAGGATTTACCTTAATTTCGTTAATTTTGTGCTTTAATACTTTGTTATCAATCATGTTACATATTTTCTACGGTATTCCTGTTTCTCACTGTATATATGCTTTAGATTTCACAATATTAAGCTCATATTCTCTCAACATAATGTATGTTCTCACTAAAAACATAGGATTGCAATATATCCATCTCTTTTCAGCTTAATGTTAATATTGTAGTTTAATGCAATGGTAGTTTAATCTTTATGTTGAGAGTGGGTGTCGGGTGGCAAATTAAATATGCTCTCGGCCACTTGGATCAACTAAATGGTCGTCCAAGTATATAACGCAAATTTTGTTAATAAAGTTTATTAAGCGTTGAAACGTCGCGGAAGCATTCTTTAAGGAAATTGGCATAAGAAGAAATTCATATAGCCCTAATGGTGTAACGAATTATAGTTTTTCTATATATTCTTCTTGCAAAATTTATCGTGCGAAAATATTGTGCTTTCCCCCACATGTCCAATATACTGTCAATTTTCGCAAATGGTTACTTTTCATCAATAGTTAATTTATTTAGCCGTCTATAATTAACCAGAATTCTAAGCTTTTGTTTTCCAGAGTTATATATGTACACTTACAAATAATCTGCGATTTCATAATCAATCAATAATAAAGCCGGCTCAAGGAAACCAAATTGAGCGTGGCAGTAGTGACACAATTCCTGGTACAAATGAATAAACCAGAGTCACTTCGTAGACAACTAGAGAAGGAATTACGATTCTTAACTCCGTTGCTGGCAAACCAGGACCATTGGCGTCATCGCCTCAGTGGACAGAGCACTGCAAGATAATCCAGGAGGTGCTAAAACATTTCTAAAGGTTGCACCACCAGTTTCATGGGAGCAGTGTATGGCATCACTAAAAATACATTATCAGCCCAGGAAAGATATCATCACAATAACGGACGAAAATAATAAATTAAAGGTAAGTTCAATTCACGAACTATGACACAAAGCTAAGGTTTTAGTCAATAACATATCAGAATGTGCAGTTTTTAGTGAAAATAAGGTAAATGAAATCAACTATTTAAGTAGTGTAATAGTGCTAAAAATTAAAAGTATAGCAGCTTGTGCTTTAGCCGCTGAACTGCGTGATAAATTTAATTTAGAGAAGATCAGACTAATTCTAAGTAAGTATATTGGCCAAGGCAGTTTTAATTTAAACATATGTAAGCCAAATACATTCAAGAATCAACTTCCACAAAATAGAATACAAGGAAATTTAAGTTTAAGGCCACAAAATTCACATAACCAAAATAATAATATGAATTTTAACGATAAAAATCCAAGGTATGACAATAGAATTCAAAATAATAGACCATCAGACTCAAAATTATTAAAATTTTAATTACCTGTAGGCACTAGTAACCTCGATGTTAACCAAGTAGGAAATGAAGAATTCTTTACAAATCACCTTCTGAAAAGAATAAAATGTACGTTACGAAAGATTTAAAGATAATAAATACCATACACAGCACTTGTAGATCGCGTATCAAAAGTTAGTCTCTTAAATTCAAAAAGGGTAGGAAAAAGCCTATAAGTTAAGAACGCAAAATTTAATTTTGCTTAAATAACACTTTTCCGTTCCCAGCATGCTGAATTGCTGACACAATTTATGAACTATCCGACACCTATGCAATGCGCATTCCATTACGTATGCCATCTGTAGGAACTTACTCGTTTCTGGCGCATGATTGGATCATGAGAAATAGTATTGAAGGTAGAATCGTAATAATCATATTTTAGTTCTAAGTCATCATTGTAAGGGGTATTTATGCCCGAGGTTGTGCAAAAATAAAAATATTTTTTTAAACATATAAACTTTAAATGGTTTAATTGGCGCCCGAGCAGGGACCGATGGGGCTTAATCGCTTCGAGTATTAATAATCCGTTTTAAAACGAAAGTGTATCGAAGACCAGTAACCTCAAGAAGGTTCCGTGCCTTCGTTGGTCTGTGTATGCGTCCTCAAAAAGCACCCGTGCCCACAACTACACAATCCAAAGAAAAGCCAGATTTAAATAAAAATTTGTACCAGAGGTATTTCGTACAAAACCCCACTGGTCCGAAACATTTTCGGAAAAAAACAGTGACAGTGGTACAATAAACAAGTAAAGAGTTGCAGTGAGTGACTGTGAATGACAGTGAGAAAGAATCAATGTTCAGTGGAAAAAGCAAACAGTGAATATTGAAAAAATAAAAGTAAGATAATAATAACAACTTAATAAGAAGTGCTTGACAACGAGGAAGATAATCAAAAAAGGAACAGCCTGGAAAATCATTATGTTGCTGGTTTCAGTCATTGTAATGTAAGCTATAGAAATTACGTTTAGGAAGTGAAACGAATTTAAGAAAGCAAACAAGAAATAGAAAAACATATTGCAATAAATTATAAAAATTGGTATCTGTGAATTTTACTTAAGCAAAATTGTTTACCACTAATCTTTTAATATAAAAAGAAACAAGTTAAATAAAGCGAAGCTATAAGTTGTAAAAAAGGAAAACGCAAAAGTTGTAAGAAAAATACAAGAATAAATAAAAAAAAAATCAAAAATAAGAAATATATAAAGGAAAGAAATATAAAGAAAATATATAGTTTATACTGTTCCAAATATCTCCCTTCAGCCTTTTTGTCTTTTGAATTTTCCGGTTATGTACAAAGCGCTTCAGAGCTCGTATCTGGTAATACGAAACATCTTTTGAAACATCTTGACACAACCATGATTGGTTTGGATATTGCGTTCAACGGTTATAGACGTGTAAACATGGAATTCACTAATTTATTTTAAGGTTTTTCTTCGTTAAAGGCAAATCCGCTAGAGAAACATTCTGTGAGATTGATGGTGTTTTGGGGGATGGTACTCTATCACATCGAACCGCGGTTTCGACGATTCAGAGCCGGTGAAAATGACATCATGGAAAAGCCAGCCGGCGGAAGACCTGTGACGATGAATACTGATCGAATTATGGAAATCATCGACTAAGACCGGCCCAGGAGATGGGTGACATCTCCAAACGGTGGTGGTTGAAGGCCGGTGAATCGTCCCAAACAGTGGCCAAGCCGGGTTTGCCGACAAGGAAGGTATTACTTTGTGTTTGGTGGGATTGGAAGGGAATCATCCACTATGAGCTGCTCCCATACGGCCAGACGCTTAATTCTACCATCTACTGCGAACAACTGGACCGCAGGCGATCGACCAGAAGCGTCCAGAAATGGCCAACAGGAAGAGTGGAGTGTTCCACCAGGACAACGCCAGGCCATACACTTCGTTGATGACTCGTCATAAGCTACGGGAGCTCGGATGAGGGTTTTATCGCATCCACCATATACCCCGCCGTCCTTGGTGGTGTGAAGTTGAACTTAAAAGAGGCTAGTGAAAAGTGGCTGTCCGAGTTCTCTGCAAACAGGGAGGGGGGCTTCTACGAGGGGGGTATTATGTAGTTGCCGTCTAGATGAAAACATATTATAGAAAAAACCGGCGCATATTTGAAATAAATCCGATCAATGTAATACTTTTTATGAAGCATTGAATGAAGAGCAAATAAGCAAAGGGAGATATTTGGCAACCTTATATAAAGTTGATATTTTTTCCAAAATTAAGGAAAAAAGAATCGCGAGATCAAAGAGTGCCTTTATCAAGATCTCAAGGCAATCCACAAATGGATGTGCCATCCGATTATACCCTGAATCAGACATGGTTTCTCTAAATCCAAATCCAAATCGTTTAAGCGTTGGTTCAGTTGCCGATATACTGGGCAGCGCGAACATAAATACCTCATTTCGATCTAACCACGTAAATCTTGGACCAATTGCCGATACACTAGGTAACATGAATGCAGGTGCAATGCAGGTGAATGCAGATAAGGATGTTCAGGAAACCCCTGAATTCAACTCCTTAGTTTTCTCAATTGTTCGCCGCGTGGGCAAGGTCATGATATGATCCAAAGCGTCCTTAAACCAAATGCGCAACGTTTCTGTGAAAGCGACTAAACCATAATTCCTGAGCATCGTAATAAATTGGAGGACTTTGACAAGGTTCCTTATGTGGTGCGATGCCTAAGAAATTTTTCTGGAGACGCTGGAGAGTTTTCTTCTTAGAGGAAAAGTGTTGAACGGGTTCTCCAGATTTACAAGCATATAAAGGGTACGCCGAAATATCACGGTATCCTTAATGTCATAAGAAATAAAGTAGTCGGATCAGCTGATGCGGCTCTGGAGTCATTCAACACACCGCTCAATAGCAAATGGTTGATCATTCATCTTGCCGACAAGCGCGATATCAGTACCAGAACATCTAATGTCCTGTCTTACGCAAAGCAACAGAGTCCAGACTGCTGTCCCAGATATATAGATATAAGACTTCAGACACTTTTATCCGGGGTCTAAAGAGCGATATACCGAGATTATTAGGAATAAGAGAGCCTGTAGATTTGCCTCAAGCTTTGCACTTTTGCTTAAGGCTAGAAGACCAAAGCTTCAGAGCAAACTTCATTGGTCAGAGTGCTAAAAGCAAAGCAAAGGGGTCACATTTGAATTTTCCTTTCCGCAGTCATAGTAACGTGATACCGCAAACCAAGTAACGGAATCCGGGTACGTTTCAACCAAACCACAACTCGCAGAATTCTTATCAATATCCTTACCGCCCGAAGTACCATCAACGTCAAAATTTCTACCCCAATTAAACCCAATAAAACTACTTTCAACAGGCCAGCAGCAACATCAATTTCCTCCAGCAGTAAAACATGAACCATCTACACAAAATATAAGACCACAGATACGGGACACCAACCGCACGAGCCAGCGGATCGCATCAACAGGGCTATAATCCAACCAGAAATCAACCAAATTACCACATCGGTACCGAAGAGGAAGAACTAGGAAGATATTACCAGAATCTAAACTTGAATGACGAACGGGATCCAAAGGACAATATTGAAGACGGAAAAAGGTCTGTTTACATGGAGGAGCCTCGAACTCGAGTACTGTGACATTAATGTTTTCGGTTAAACGACTCTTGTTTTTGCCATCATTTCAATGCAAGATAATAAATGAATCGACACAAGTTCATCTAAAAATTACATACAACCTAAGCATGTCCCAAAACCTTTACCAAATGAAGAGTGTTTTCTTGCGAAATCTATAGCGGGAGATATCAATTATATCCCAGCACACCAAAATTAACCTCTTCAATAAAAACAGCATCAGTCTCAAATTTTTCCTCTTGCCAACACTAAAATCATTTGATGGCATTCTTGGAAATGACAGTTTGAAAGCACTTCCAGCAGTCTTACATAACGAGCGCTCAGTTATGAAATTATTCCATTACTATCAAAATTAAACAGTTAAACTCACACTCCGTTAATACTATAAATATAGTATTAACCGGCGGTATAACTTCTACAAACGTGATCTTTTAAACAAGTCCGCTAGTCGCTTCCGTAATCTCTTTTCGGAACTGACTTACACTAAAATAGCCGCCGAAATCCGCAATACAAAGGATTCGCCCGTTTACAGCAGATATTACCCTTTTCCTACGTCCCTCAAATCCGAAGTTGAAATTCAAATACAAAACCTGCTAAAGGATGGGATCATTAGACCATCCAGATAGCCATACAATTCACCTGTGTGGATTGTACCAAAGAAACCGTACTCAACGAGATTAAAACAATATAGGATAGTAATAGATTATAGAAAATTGAATAGCGTAACCATATCTGACCGTTCATTCCCGAGATTAGTGAAGCTCTCGCGCAACTCGGCAGAAACAAGTATTTCACAGTTCTTGGCTTAAAAAGTGGTTTCCACCAGATTCCCCTCAAGGAACCTGACATTGAGAAAACTGCGTTTTCAGTCAAAAATGGTAAATACGAATTTACCCGATTTCCTTTTGGCCATAAGAACGCACCAGCATATGAAGTGCCGCGTCATCATCCGACGCATGCAGATGTGTCGTGTTGTGCAGTCAAAACAAAACAAAAACATTAATTAATTCCTCGCGCCGAAAAACACTAACAACAATTAACGCGGTCCACCCAACACCTCCGCGAGTGAAACGAAAAAAACAAAAATCTAACAAAAAGTGCAGTGTAGTGCAGTGAAGTGTTTCGGTAGAAAGCACGCGAGCCGCTCGCCCCTCTCCCACTCCGTCACAAGACCCTGTTGGGCATTCTCGTTCGCAGTTCCCGTTTGATCTACCAGACGGGCTGGGGCGATGTCCGAGTCTGCCTAACATCTGACATAGCGGATTCGGAAGTGTGGAGTTTTGTTAGTGGACCAATTCAAGTCAATGTACGGGCATAACACCTACATTGATTTGAATTTGCGAAGCTAAACGCAGAATTTACACTTCTGAACTCTGCTTACTTTCACCAACTGCATTGTCGGAGTTGGTTTTCAGGTGTCTACGACTGACATGAGGGGGCAATTTCGTGTTAACGTGAGCAACATTCGCGTCCACCTCTCTCATCATAAACCAGCATTATTTCGCTGGGCATGAGGTCCACAATTCCTCACAGAGTGATGAGCATCAAGCCTAAGGCAACCGCGTGGTACGACTCGAGCTGTAAAGAGGCTATCAGGATGAGAGAGTTGAGTTTCCGGGATTATAAAGCCAACCCTTCTGAGGAAGCCCGGAAAAAGTTCTAACGGATCCGAAATGACTGTAATGCATTAATAAGACGTGTTTAATTCTCTTTTGGCAAAAGTTGAGGCAAACAGTTGTACAATGCACTAAGGTTAACAGAAGCTTTTGGTCTTTCGCAAAAACCAGCTGTCAGCATTTTGGATAAAGGTAATCTGCTTGCTGCACACTTTACAGCTAGCTCAACGCTGCCAGATAGCACTTTGTCCCCACCTGTACTTGAGGGCATAAATTTCTCCATGGGGCAAATCCATTTTCGCACTCGTACAGTACCAAGAGTACTTAAAGATCTAAACATACACAAATCCGCTGGCCCAGATGGTATACCCCCTGTTCTTCTGATGAGCTATTCTTCTACGCTGGCAAAACCACTGCGTAAGCTTTTCCATCTGTCCTACTCTTCAGGGCTCTTTTCGAGTAAGTGAAAAACTGCATTTGTCCAGCCCATCCCTAAAAAGGGCGAATCTTCGTCACCCACCTCCTACCGATACATAGCACTAACGTCCCCTCTCTCCAAGGTCATGGAAACGCTGATAAACCGTCAGCTTATGAAATATCTTGAGTCCCTGAAGCTTCTTAATGACCGGCAGGATGGCTTCCGAAGCAACCGTTCCACTCTTGAAAGTTCCACTTGAAAGTACCGTGTCATCCTCCGACGCATGCAGACGTGTCGTCACTGCATGCACTTAATAAATAACAAAAAAAAAAGAATGCCTCGCGTCGTTCTTAAGAACATTTAACGCGGTCTGCTGCCCAACACCTCCGCGAGTGAAAAAAAAAAATAAAAAATAAATAAATAAATTTATACAAAAAAAAAAAAAAAGTGCAGTGTAGTGCAGTGAAGTGATTCGGTAGAGCGCACTCGGCCCGCTCCCCCCTCTCCCACTCCTTCACAAGCCACTGTTGGGCATTCTCGGTCGCAACTCCCGTTTGATTTACCAGACGGGCTGGGGCGATGTCCGAGTCTGCCTAACATCTGACATAGCGGATTCGGAAGTGTGAATTTTTGTTAGTGGACCAATTCAAGTCAATGTACGGGCATAACACCTACGTTGATCTGTTTTGTGAAGCTAATCACAGAATTTACACTTCTGAACTCTGCTTACTTTCACCAACTGCATTGTCGGAGTTGGTTTTCAAATGCCTACGACTGACATGAGGGGGCAATTTCGTGTTGACGTGAGCAACATTCGCGGACTGAGAACTAATCTCTTTGCCGTTTACGTCCACCTCTCTCGTCACAAACCAGCTGTCTTGGCGCTGAGCGAAACCGATTTATCGGATTTGAACCTGCCTGGATATAGCTTGGTGCCCTTATTCTTTTTACACCGCGGTCTCGCCATTTATGTGCGTAGTGATGTTGCTTACCAAATTCAACCACAATATGGCCACTGTTCCAATCCGGAATTTAATTTTCTGTGGTTAAAACTCTTTGTCCGTAAGCATTTAATCCACTACTGCTTTATTTATAGAAGTGCAAACCTGGACATCAACTCAACTTATAATGAGTTTGATGCGCTGTCTGACTCCATCACAAGAATTGTATCCCTGTACCCTCGCACTGAAATCGCTATTGCGGGCGATTTCAATGTACACAATTCTACTTGGCTTCGACATTCAGGCCAGACAACACCCGAAGGAAGGTATGTTGAAATCTTCGCTGAGGTAAATAATTTAACCCAGCTTGTGAATGAGCCAACACGAATACCTGACATTGCAGATCATACCGCTAACACCTTGGATCTGTTTCTCACCTCTCATCCGGAAAAATATTCAATTGATATATTGTCGCCTCTAGGCTTGTCCGACCACTGTGTCGTGTCAGGCAAATTCTCGTACTCCTCCCACACAGTTAGAGAACAAATTCCGAAAAGAACAGTATGGCTCTACGAGAAAGCCAACTGGAGCGGACTTAACAACTTCTTTAGGAATTTTAACTGGTCACTATGCTTCCTCGATAGTGACGTGGATGCCGCTACTGATGCGATCACAAACATTATTTCGCTGGGCATGAGGTGCTTCAGTCCTCACAGAGTGAAGAGCATCAAGCCTAAGGCAAATGTGTGGTTCGACTTGAGCTGCAAAGAGGCTATCAGGGTGAGAGAGTTGAGTTTCCGGGATTATAAAGCCAACCCTTCTGAGGAAGCCCGGAAAAAGTTCAAACGGATCCGAAATGACTGTAATGCATTAATAAGACGTGTTAAATTCTCCTTTGACCAAAAGTTGAGGCAAAAAGTTCTACAATGCCCCAAGGGTAGCAGAAGCTTTTGGTCTTTCGTAAAAAACATAAGGAATTCAGCCTCGTCTTCGATCCCAACGCTCATTTGCAATGACATTCCAGCTGTCAGCTCTTTGGACAAAGCTAATCTGCTTGCTGCACACTTTGCAGCTAGTTCAACGCTGCCAGATAACACTTTGTCCCCACCTGTACTTGAGAGCGTAAATTTCTCCATGGGGCAAATCCATTTTCGCACTCGTACAGTAGTAAGAGTACTTAAAGATCTAAACATACACAAATCCGCTGGCCCGGATGGTATACCCCCTGTTCTTCTGAAGAGGTGTTCTTCTACGCTGGCAAAACCACTGCGTAAGCTTTTCCATCTGTCCTACTCTTCAGGGCTCTTTCCGAATAAGCAGAAAACTGCATTTGTCAAGCCAGTCCATAAAAAGGGCGAATGCTCATCACCCACCGCCTACCGACCCATAGCACTAACGTCCCTTCTCACCAAGGTCATGGAAACGCTGATAAACCGTCAGCTTATGAAATATCTTGAGTCCCGGAAGCTTCTTAATGACCGGCAGTACGGCTTCCGAAGCAACCGTTCCACTGGTGATCTGATGGAATATCTCACTGAAAAGTGGAACCAATCTTTGCACAATGCAGGAGAAAGCAAGATTGTTGCGCTTGATATTTCTAAGGCATTTGACAGAGTCTGGCACCAGGCTCTCTTGTCGAAAATGCGTGCTTTTGGGATCGATGAGTCTCTTCTTCAATGGATTAGAAATTACCTTTCGAATCGTTCAATACAAGTCGTTTTGGATGGATTCAAGTCTGATATCCACTATATTAATGCTGGTGTTCCCCAGGGCTCTGTTTTGTCTCCGACACTCTTTCTCATTTTTATAAATGATCTCTTGTCTGCTACTTCTAATCCTATTCATTCCTTCGCTGATGACAGTACCCTCAGCTTTTCATATTCGTTCCTTGGCTCACGTCCCTCCACTTCGGCCTTAGACTCGGAACGGCAGCGTATGTTAAGCACATTAAATTCCGACCTTGACAGCATAATCGATTGGGGAAATAAGAATAGAGTGGAATTTAATGCTTCCAAAACACAGTGCTGTCTACTGTCGTTAAAGCGATCACAAAATAATCAGCCGTTATCCATGAACGGCACTTGCGTTGTTGAAACCGAAAGACTTTCCAGCCTCGGTATGTGTATCAACCCAACAATTAGTTGGAACGATCACATATTTGAGGTCGCCAAAAATGCTGCGAAATGTCTAGGTTTCCTTAAACGATGCAAGAAGTACTTCACCCCCTCTGATCTGGCTACAATATACAAGGCATACATACGCCCAAAACTTGAATATAACGCTCCTATCTGGTCAGGTGCTTCTAAGACCTCCCTGCACCTGCTGGATAGAATTCAAAAGCGAGCGATAAAACTTATAGGTGACAGTTATATTGGGAAGTCGATTGACTCGTTAGAACACCGACGTAATGTCGCGTCGTTGTCACTTTTTTACCGCTATTTCAACAAGAAATGCTCAGACGAATTAGCCAGTTGCATTCCTCCCCTTCAAGAATTCACCCGCAATACATGCCTCGCTAGGAATGCCCATCAATTCACCCTCAAGCCCTCTTTTGGACGTACAGTCAAATTCAGAGACTCGTTCTTTAGCCGCACTACACGAATCTGGAATGCTCTTCCCAGCTCGATTTTTCCTCCTCATTACAATCCACAGGCATTTAAAACCAATGTGCATCGGTACCTCCTCTCCCTCTCTTCCTCTATACCTTCGGCCCGTGCTGTGACTTGATCCGGTCACTTAAGGGTACTCGCAACCCCTTTTGCACGCGTCAATTCTTCTTCTTCTTGTGGCGCTACAGTCCGGGGTGGACCTGGGCCTCAACCAACATGCCTCTCCAGCCAGCACGATCTTTCGCCAGCTGTCTCCAGTTGCGCACTCCAAGTTGGTTGAGGTCCTTCTCCACTTGTGTGCGCCACTTCAGTCTAGGCCGTCCTCTGTTGCGTTGTCCCAATGGCTCGGATTCAAAGACTTTTCGGGCCGAAGCAGTGGTGTCCATACGCTCTACATGGCCTAGCCATCTTAAACGTTGTATCCGTAGACGCTTGACCAGGCGCATGTCGCTGTACAGCCAATAGAGTTCGTCATTAAATCTTCTCCTCCAGATGCCATCAACGCAAACAGGACCAAAAATCGCACGCAAAACTTTTCTCTCAAAAAGACTTAGGGCTTCCTCATCCGCCTTTGCTAACGTCCAAGATTCTGCGCCATATAGTAGGACGGGGATGATCAAGCTGTTATATAAAGCCAGCTTAGTCCTTCGAGAGAGGGCTTTATTACTCAATTGCCTCTTGAGCCCAAAGAAACAGCGGTTGGCAAGAGTGATTCTGCGTTTGATTTCGGTACTGATGTTGTTGTTTCTATTTACCGCGGAGCCGAGGTAGACGAAGTCCTTAACTACCTCGAAGTTTCTGCTGCCTAGTGTGACGCTCCGTCCGAGACGCCGATGTTGTGTGTCCTTCCTTGATGACAGCATGTACTTCGTTTTGCCCTCATTTACCGCAAGACCCATTTTGGCCGCTTCCGCTTCAATGCCAGCAAACGCCTAATTGACGGCTCGCTGTGTTCGTCCAATCACGTCAATGTCATCAGCGTAAGCTAACAATTGAACTGACTTCTGGAAGATCGTGCCTCTGGTGTTGACTTGTGAGTTACGCACGATCTTCTCGAGGATGATGTTAAAGAAGTCACATGACAGTGCGTCGCCTTGTCTAAAACCTTTTTTGACATTGAAGGTCTCGGTGAGTTCGGTACCGACCTTGGCGGAGCAGCGAGAGTTCTCCATCGTCATTTTACACAATCTGACGAGTTTGGTAGGAAAGCCAAAACTAGACATGGCACTGTATAGCTCGTCTCTATGCATACTGTCATATGCAGCCTTGAAATCGACGAATAGGTGGTGGGTGTCAATTTGCATTTCTTGGGTCTTTTCCAGGATCTGCCGTAATGTGAAGATCTGGTCTATTGTGGACTTCCCTGGTCTGAAACCACACTGATAGGGACCTATCAGGTCATGGACAAATGGTTTCAGACGCTCACACAATACGGCAGAGAGGATCTTGTATGCGATGTTCAGGAGACTAATCCCTCTGTAGTTGGCGCAGTCAAAGGGGTCTCCTTTTTGTGGACCGGGCAAACGACGCTGAGATTCCACTCATCGGGCATGCTTTCCTCCGACCATATCTTACAGATGAGCTGGTGCATGCGCCCAACCAGGTCATCTCCAGCTGCTTTAAATAGTTCTGCGGACAGTCCGTCCGCTCCAGCAGCTTTGTTCGATTTTAGCTTGGATATTGCTATCTTCACCTCGTCTAAGTCGGGGGGACGGAATGCTTGTCTATCATCGTCCAAATTGAGTGGAACATTCTGCCTAACAGCGGGATTTGGGTCGTCATCGCCGTTTAGGAGTCTGCAGAAATGATCCTTCCAGATTCTCAGCACAGACTGCGACTCTACTACTAGTTGTCCATTTTGGTCCCGGCAGGCCTTGGTCCGAACCTTGTATCCTCCGGATAGCTGTTTTACCTTTTGGTAAAACTTTCGGACTTCATTCCTGCCAAAGCACCTTTCCATTTCCTCGAAGGCGCGCTTCTCATGCTCCTTCTTTTTCCTTCTGAGAAGCTGGTGCTCTTCCCTTCTTCTCTGTTCGTAGAGTTCACGAACAGCTCGCGTTGTTCGATGCAGCGTCGCCTTATAGGCGTCTTGTTTAGCTGCGTGCGCTTGCCTGCACTCGTCGTCAAACCATGGGTTCCTTCTGGGTGGTGACGTGAAACCGAGCACATCAGTGGCAGCTTCTTTGATGGCTTCATGACAACGTTTCCATTTTTCTTCTATGCTTAGTGCAGGAAGCGTCGAACTCTGGGCGAGTTTCCGGGAGACTCGGTCGGCAAAGTTCCCAGCAATCAGCTGCGATTGTAGCTTTTCGACGTCAAACCGTTTTGGCCTTTCTCGACTCCGTTGCTCTCTCGATATCCGGGTTCTTACCTTGGCTACAACAAGGTGATGATCCGAGTCAATGTTTGCACATCGGAAGGTTCGGACATCGAGAATACTGGAGGAGTGTCTGACGTCGATCGCAACGTGATCAATCTGGTTGACGGTTGATTGATCAGGAGATCGCCAGGTTCCTTTGTGAATGTTCAGGTGTGGGAACCGCGTGCTAGCCACAGAGAGGAAGTCCAACAGCCTGAGTCCGTTTCCGGATGTGTTGTCGT
Source organism: Eristalinus aeneus (assembly GCA_955652365.1). Taxonomy (NCBI): domain Eukaryota; kingdom Metazoa; phylum Arthropoda; class Insecta; order Diptera; family Syrphidae; genus Eristalinus; species Eristalinus aeneus. The sequence continues at coordinate 16,789,225 of OY019132.1, read as the reverse complement.
GCAGGCTGTGTTTACCGATGACTCCAGCAAAGATGTCCTCCTTTCCCAGCTGAGCGTTGAAATCTCCTAGAACGATCTTGGTGTCATAGCTGGGGCATCGGTCGTATGTTTTTTCTAGGAGATCATAGAAGTCATCCTTGATGTTGTCATCCTTCTCCTCTGTCGGGGCGTGAGCGCATATTAGGCTGATGTTCCCGAATTTAGCCTTGATGCGGATTGTCATGAGGCGCTCGCTGACTGGGTCGTAGCTCAAGACTTTTTGCCTAAGTCTGCCTCGAACAACAAATCCGCATCCGAATAAGTGCTGCCTTCTCTCTCTATAGCAATTGCTGTAGTAGATATTGCAGTTCTTCATCGCTTTTATGCCAGGCCCATCCCATCGCACTTCCTGGATGGCGGTTATGTCAGCTTTGTAGCTGTCAAGGGCCTCCGCAAGTTGTTCGGCTGCACGTGGCCTATTAAGGGACCTCACATTCCACGTGCAAAACCGAAAATCGTTGTCCTTTAAACGTTTGCTGGGGTCGTCAACAGTTAATCCGTCCTTATCCGAGGCATATCGGTTTTTCTGAACTATTTTTCTTTTTTACGTGGTAAGGAAGTTACCCTCACGCACAACCCACAGACTGGTAGGCCAGGCCCATTATTTAAATCCTCGGGCAGAGGTGGTCGCTGCATACATTAGTTCACCATACAACGGGTGTTGTGATGGTTATCCAGGGGGCGCCACTTGGAGGCTGTATGTCAACTTGACCTGTGCACTAACGAGGATTGCCTTGCCATGTTGAGCGCAATCAACGACGTTACCTCGCGTGCATAGGCCCATGCCCACCAACACGCGTCAATTATAAAAAAAAAAAAAAAAACTGGTGATCTGATGACATATCTCACTGAAAAGTGGAACCAATCTTTGCACAATGTAGGAGAAAGCAAGATTGTTGCGTTTGATATTTCAAAGGCATTTGAAAGGGTCTGGCATCAGGCTGTCTTGTCGAAAATGCGTGCTTTTGGAATCGATGAGTCCCTTCTTTAATGGATTAGAAATTACCTTTCGAATCGTTCAATGCAAGTCGTTTTGGATGGATTCAAGTCTCATATTCACCATATTAATTCTGGTGTTCCCCAGGGCTCTGTTTTGTCTCCGACACTCTTCCTCATTTTTATAAATGATCTCTTGTCTGCTACTTCTAATCTTATTCATTCCTTTGCTGATGACAACACCCTCAACTTTTCATACCAGGTACACCGGTATGATACCGCTTTTTTTTTTAAATAAAACATAAACATAAACATAAACATTTTATTCAAAGTATTGGCCATTGTTTTCTACTCATTTTGACCACCTCTCCGGCAATTTGTGAATACCACGAGAATAAGATCGTTCGTCTTTTAAAGCAAACCAATCAAACACCCAATTTTCGACCTCCTCGTAGGAATCAAAGTGCTGCTCAGCCAATTCGTGTCCCATCGATGAAAACAAATGGTAGTCGGAAGGGTCCAAGTCTGGTGAATACGGTGTTGTGTTTTGATTGTATCCTGAACCGGTTTTTCTTTGTGTGCAGATGCATCGTCATGGAGCAAAATTACCTTGCCGTGTCTTTTGGCACATTCTGGTCGTTTCTCGATCAATGCATGGTTCAAATTGATCATTTGTTGTCGGTAGCGATCAGTATTAACGGTTTCACCAGGTTTTAGGAGCTCGTGGTAGAGCACATCTTTCTGGTCCCACCAAACACACAGCATTGTATTCCTGCCGAATCGATCTGGTTTTGCAGTCGATGTTAATGGTTGTCCCAGATTAACCCATGATTTTTTCCGTTTAGGATTCTTAAAATAAATCCATTTTTCATCGCCAGTAACAATACGATGCAAAACCGATTTTCTTTCGTGCCTTTTCGTGTTTTTGCGGTTTTCCATCTGTCTTTCATTCAATTCATATGGCACCCATTTTTCACACTTTTGGATCTTTTCCATAGCTTTTAAACAGTAAGAAATTGTTTGTTGTGCAACATTTAACATTGCTGCCATTTGCTTTTGCCTCAAAGTGTCATCTCCATCCAATATCGTTTGCGATTCGGCGTCTTCAAATTTTTTTTTGGCGGTCTTCCACGTTCTTCATTTCTCACATCAAAATCATTATTTCGGAACCGTTGAAACCATCTTTTGCATGTTGCTTCTGATAGAGCATGATAACCATATGCCTTGAAAAGCATTCGATTGGACTCTGCAGCACTTTTCCTTAAATGAAAATAAAAAATTAATGCATTCCGCAAATCATCACTTTCTGGTACAAAATTCGACACTTTTAACACGATGCAAATATATGATGTTCTCTGTTCAATGACTTAATGTATACTAAATATTTCACACATGTGTCATAGCAAACAAACAAAAAAAAAAATAAGGGCTCGTTCACAACAAATGTTCCCTATCGAGACATCTTTATGCCAGTAAATCTGGTATTAGTTCCTTGGCTCACGTCCCTCCACATTGGCCATAGACTCGGAACGGCAGCGTATGTTAAGCACATTAAATTCCGACCTTGACAGCATAATCGATTGGGGAAATAAGAATAGAGTGGAATTTAATGCTTCCAAAACCCAGTACTGTGTACTGTCGTTAAAGCGATCACAAAATAATCAGCCGTTTTCCATGAACGGCACTTTGCGTTGTTGAAACTGAAAGACTTTCCATCCTCGGTATGTGTATCAACCCAACAATTAGTTGGAACGATCACATATTTGAGGTCGCCAAAAATGCTGCGAAATGTCTAGGTTTCCTTAAACGATGCAAGAAGTACTTCACCCCCACTGATCTGGCTACAATATACAAGGCATACATATGCCCAAAACTTGAATATAACGCTCCTATCTGGTCAGGTGCTTCTAAGACCTCCCTGCACCTGCTGGATAGAATTCAAAAGCGAGCGATAAAACTTATAGGTGACAGTAATATTGCGAAGTCGATTGACTCGTTAGAACACCGACGTAATGTCGCGTCGTTGTCACTTTTTTACCGCTATTTCAACAAGAAATGCTCAGACGAATTAGCCAGTTGCATTCCTCCCCTTCAAGAATTCACCCGCAATACACGCCTCGCTAGGAATGCCCATCAATTCACCCTCAAGCCCTCTTTCGGACGTACAGTCAAATTCAGAGACTCGTTCTTTAACCGCACTACACGAATCTGCAATGCTCTTCCCAGCTCGATTTTTCCTCCTCATTACAATCCACAGGCATTTAAAACCAATGTGCATCGGTACCTCCTCTCCCTCTCTTCCTCTATACCTTCGGCCCGTGCTGTGACTTGATCCGGTCACTTAAGGGTACTCGCAACCCCTTTTGCACGCGTCAATTATAAAAAAAAAAAAAAACTGGTGATCTGATGACATATCTCACTGAAAAGTGGAACCAATCTTTGCACAATGTAGGAGAAAGCAAGATTGTTGCGTTTGATATTTCAAAGGCATTTGAAAGGGTCTGGCATCAGGCTGTCTTGTCGAAAATGCGTGCTTTTGGGATCGATGAGTCCCTTCTTTAATGCATTAGAAATTACCTTTCGAATCGTTCAATACAAGTCGTTTTGGACGGATTCAAGTCTCATATTCACCATATTAATTCTGGTGTTCCCCAGGGCTCTGTTTTGTCTCCGACACTCTTCCTCATTTTTATAAATGATCTCTTGTCTGCTACTTCTAATCTTATTCATTCCTTTGCTGATGACAACACCCTCAACTTTTCATACCAGGTACACCGGTATGATACCGCTTTTTTTTTTAAATAAAACATAAACATAAACATAAACATAAACATTTTATTCAAAGTATTGGCCATTGTTTTCTACTCATTTTGACCACCTCTCCGGTAATTTGTGAATACCACGCCAATAAGATCGTTCGTCTTTTAAAGCAAACCAATCAAACACCCAATTTTCGACCTCCTCGTAGGAATCAAAGTGCTGCTCAGCCAATTCGTGTCCCATCGATGAAAACAAATAGTAGTCGGAAGGGTCCAAGTCTGGTGAATACGGTGTTGTGTTTTGATTGTATCCTAAACCGGTTTTTCTTTGTGTGCAGGTGCATCGTCATGGAGCAAAATTACCTTGCCGTGTTTTTTGGCACATTCTGGTCGTTTCTCGATCAATGCACGGTTCAAATTGATCATTTGTTGTCGGTAGCGATCAGTTTTAACGGTTTCACCAGGTTTTAGGAGCTCGTGGAAGAGCACATCTTTCTGGTCCCACCAAACACACAGCATTATATTCCTGCCGAATCGATCTGGTTTTGCAGTCGATGTCAATGGTTGTCCCAGATTAACCCATGATTTTTCCGTTTAGGATTCTTAAAATAAATCCATTTTTCATCGCCAGTAACAATACGATGCAAAACCGATTTTCTTTCGTGCCTTTTCGTGTTTTTTCGGTTTTCCATCTGTCTTTCACTCAATTCATGTGGCACCCATTTTTCACACTTTTGGATCTTTTCCATAGCTTTAAAACAGTTAGAAATTGTTTGTTGTGCAACATTTAACATTGCTGCCATTTGCTTTTGCCTCAAAGTGTCATCTCCATCCAATATCGTTTGCGATTCGGCGTCTTCAAATTTTTTTTTGGCGGTCTTCCACGTTCTTCATTTCTCACATCAAAATCATTATTTCTGAACCGTTGAAACCATCTTTTGCATGTTGCTTCTGATAGAGCATGATAACCATATGCCTTGAAAAGCATTCGATTAAACTCTGCAGCACTTTTCTTTAAATGAAAATAAAAAATGAATGCATTCCGCGAATCATCACTTTCTGGTACAAAGTCGACACTTTTAACACGATGCAAATATATGATGTTCTCTGTTCAATGACTTAATGTATACTAAATATTTTACACAGATGTCATAGCAAACAAACAAAAAAAAAATAAGGGCTCGTTCACAGCAAATGTTCACTATCGAGACATTTTTATGCCAGTAAATCTGGTATTAGTTCCTTGGCTCACGTCTCTCCACATTGGCCATAGACTCGGAACGGCAGCGTATGTTAAGCTCATTAAATTCCGACCTTGACAGCATAATCGATTGGGGAAATAAGAATAGAGTGGAATTTAATGCTTCCAAAACCCAGTACTGTGTACTGTCGTTAAAGCGATCACAAAATAATCAGCCGTTTTCCATGAACGGCACTTTGCGTTGTTGAAACCGAAAGACTTTCCATCCTCGGTATGTGTATCAACCCAACAATTAGTTGGAACGATCACATATTTGAGGTCCCCAAAAATGCTGCGAAATGTCTAGGCTTCCTTAAACGATGCAAGAAGTACTTCAACCCCTCTGATCTGGCTACAATATACAAGGCCTACATACGCCAAAAACTTGAGTATAACGCTCCTATTTGGTCAGTTGCTTCTAAGACCTCCCTGCACCTGCTGGATAGAATTCAAAAGCGAGCGATAAAACTTATAGGTGACAGTAATATTACGAAGTCGATTGACTCGTTCGAACACCGACGTAATATCGCGTCGTTGTCACTCTTTTATCAATATTTTAACAAGAAATGCTCAGATGAATTAGCCAGTTGCATTCCTCCCCTTCAAGAATTCACCCACAATACATGGCTCGTTAGGAATGCCCACCAATTTACCCTCAAGCCCTCTTTCGGACGCACAGTCAACTTCAGATACTCGTTCTTTTGCCGCACTTCACGAATCTGGAATGCTCTTCCCAGCCCGATTTTTCCTACTCATTACAATCCACAGGCATTTGAAACCAATGTACATCGGTACCTCCTCTCCCTCTCTTCCTCTATACCTTCGGCCCGTGCTGTGACTTGATCCGGTGACTTAAGAGTACTCGCAACCCCTTTTGCACTTGTCAATTATAAAAAAAGCAATATATATAAGGGCAGTCGATGACATCCTTCGAAACTACATCGGTAAAATCTACTATGTCTATATCGACGGCATAGAGCTAATTTTTCAAGCATTCTATAATGCTAATATAAAAGTTCAGCTTGACAAATGTCATTTTTGCAAGCGGGAAGTTGAATTCTTGGGATTCATTATATCATCTGACGGAATTAAAACGCTCAGCTTTCTCTGGAGACACTAGTTATATGGCTCTGCTTTCTTAAAAATTTAAAGAGATCACCAGCCGATGCACTATCTCGCCCTCATCAATCATCACAGATAAATTACATCGACGGAGCATAGTGACGAAAGTTTCGGACAAGATTTAATTTCCAGTGTTGAAGTACCCCTAAATGATCCAAGTCACAGATGTAAAGAATGAACAAAAGCAAGAAAATATAATTTATGAAACTCACAAGCGAGCACATAGGAACGAAAAGGAAAGTAAAGCTAGAATCTTAGAAAATAACTACTTTCCAAGTTTGTTCAGGAAAATCCTCAAGATTCTTAAAATATGCAAAGTTTGTAAACAAAATAGGTACAGTAAGCGCCCGAACAAGCCGGCGATCCAACCCACTCCCATTCCAACATATCCTTGGAAAATAGTTCACATCGATATTTTCTCAACCGAAGGGAATCTTGTACTTTTTTTTTTTTTGTTGGAGGTTGGGATCAACTACACTGGAGCACTCAGACTCAAATACTGGTCCATTGTACTACCAGGCAGTAACCTTCATTTAATGTAATTTTTTGGTTTTCCGAAGAAAAACCAAGATGCGCTTCTGTGATTTAGAACTTAGGTTTTCAGTTCCCACCACATCAGCGCAAAATAACCGCCACCTGATACGAGCGAAGGCAGGACACTGACAGAGAAAGTGCTCTGAAGTGTCTTCACCTTCTCCACAAGCGTCGCAGAGTGTGACATCACTAAGCCCAAGCCGACTCAGGTGTATAGCGAAGGTAAAGTATCCCGTTAATACGCCACCAAGTCTTCTGCACTCGTTTCTGTCTAGAGATAGCAGAAAAGAAGCGGATTTCTTGCAGACGTTTGGGACCATACTCTTGGTCACCCTGCATCCTGGAGAGTCACGCCATCTCTGGTTGTGCTGTAGGGAGACCCAACCATCGACGGAGTCCCTGACCAGGGACGCGGGTAGTCCCAAGGTGGATTCGGTCCCTACGAATTCCTCTGCTGAACCTAGCCTACCTAGTTCATCGGCAGTTTCGTTTCCCAGGATCCCGTGATGACCCGTGACCCAGACAAGTCTTAACGAATTCAGCCTACCGACTGAATTAATTCTGAACTACCTTGGAAGTGGTTAAAGGGTTGAGTAAAGCCTTGAGCACAGCTTGACTGTCGCTGCTGACGCAGATACTTCTTCCCTTCCACCTATTCTTCACAATGTAGTTGGTGGCCATTAGGATCGCGAAGGCTGCCGCCTGGAAGACAGACGCGAAGTTTCCTAAGGAGGCGTGAAGTCTAATTTTGCCGTTTTCCACGAAGGCTCCAGCTCCAGAACCCTGAGTTGTCTTGGAGCCGTCCGTGAGAATCCGACTACATTCCTTTCCCGGTTCAGTTTCTGGCCACAGCCAGTCCAGGACACGTGGAGAGTCGACTTTGTAAAAGCGTCGCAATTGTATTATTGGCGACCTCGCATCAGACGGCATGTCCATGAGAGTAGTATCATAGGAGATACGGTGTGCGAGGTCATCAAAGCTCCCGTGCTCCAGTCCTTTGTAGTCGAGAGATGGCTTTGAGTGTACATCCCATGATGTTGGGATCAAGGGGGGGGAGATTGATCAGAGCATCAAGAGCAGAGCCAGGCGTGCTGGGGAATGCCCCTGTGCAGCCGAGACAAACTGTTCTTTGAAACTTCGTGAAAGCGGCAGTCACGTATTTGCGCGAAAGCTTGTTCCACCAAACGACTGATGCATAAGAGAGAAGTGGTCTTATCATTATCGTATAGATCCAAACGGATCTTTTGGGTGATAGACCCCGGGTTTTAAGTACCAGTTGAGCCAACCAGTCATATTCCTCCTTCTCGTAAAGAGAACAACCTCAGTTTTTAGAGGGTTGACTGAAAGCCCATTCCAGGAACGCCAGTTATCGAGCGTGTCAAGTGCCGCCTGCGTGTGCTGACGGCCGCAAGGCATGGTCCGGTAACCAATACGGCTACATCGTCTGCATAAGCCTGGGCATAGGCGGTAAAACTATTCAAAACGGACAGCAGCGAATCGACCAGCATGCACCATAGGAGGGGAGACAGGACCCCGTGTTGGGGGCAGCCCCTGTTAACCTCCGACATTACAAACTTGTCACGCTCCGCCTCCGCGATTATAGTCCTGTTCATTAGCATTGCTCTTATCCACAACACCAATGATTCCTCTACGCCGTGATTCCTGGCCGCGTTACACATGCCATCAAAAGTCGCATTGTCGAAAGCGCCCTCTATGTCGATGAAAATTCCCAGTGCGTAGTCTTTCCTTTCAATTCTACTGACGAGATTTTGAAGTGGTGTATCGCAAGATTTTCCGCGCTGGGAGGCATGTTGCATTTGAGATTGAGGGTGTGATCGCAGAGCGTTCTTGCGCATGTACGGTTCGACCAGCCTTTCCAAGCATTTGAGCATGAAGGAGGTGAGACTGATAGGCCTGAAGTTTTTGGCGAGTGAGTAGTCTCCTTTACCAGTTTTCGGTATAAAGGCTACCCTCACTGTACGCCAGGTACTTGGAATGTATGCCAGCGCAAGGCTGGCAGTGAAAATTCTTTTCAGAGCCGGCAGTATAGGGTCTATGCCCTTTTGCAGCAGTGCTGCATATATGCCATCGGCGCCGGGTGACTTGAAACCATCAAAAGACGCTACAGTGTACTTGATAGCTTCATCAGTTACGACGAGCGATGAAATATACCAGCTTCTGCAAGTAGAATTTGTCTGCTCATCCCCAGTTTCGGAAATCGGCACTGGTTTTGAGCCAACTGTGATCCGGTTCCCAGGGAAATGAGTCTCAAGCATGAGTTGTAGGGTCTCAGGTTTAGACTCGGTGTAGGTACCGTCTGGTTTTCTTAGTGTGTCCAGTCTCACTGCTTTGTCCCTTTTGAGGACTTTGACTAGTCTGCTGGTTTCACTGAGTGTTTCGACTTTCCCACAAAAATCTTTATAAGAGGCACTTTTCAAAGCTCGAATAAGCCTTTTATATTCTTTTTGTTTTAATCGATACAGGTCCCAGTCCTCTTCCAGATTGGTCTTAAGTGACCTATTCAGAAGTTTTCTAGTTTCCTTGCGCTTTCTCTGCAATTCCGAGTTCCACCACGGAACAGGGGTTCTGAAGGGGTGTTTTTTGACTGGGCATGTCAGTTCGAAACATTGGGTTAGGGTGTCATTCAGGTTCCGAGCTGCCACCTCAACCTTACGCCTCGTTCTGTGTTTTGGGAGAGGCACAGTGCAATTTGCTAACTCTTCCCTTAACTTTGGCCAGTTTGTTCTCCTAGGGTTCCTGCTCCTCTGAGAGACATTGGTTTCGCATTCGATTCGGAACTCTATGTATCTATGGTCCGACATGGACACTTCCGACAGAACTTTCCAGTCTGTGATCTCCTTAAGATATCTGTTTGATAACGTTAAGTCAATCACCTCCTGTCTTCTTGTCGTGACAAACGTTGGTTGCGATCCAACGTTGTTTATGGTCAAGCCAGACGACCCTCTTCTGTTACATTTGCTACTGCCCCAGAAGATGCTTTGAGCATTAGCGTCACAACAGATAACGAGACCCATCTTTTTCGATTCGAAGTACTCTACGAGTTCCGCTACTTCCCTTGGTGGAGGTGGTAGGACGGAATCGTAGGGGAAGTAGGCCGAAGCCACGACAAAATTATGGCATGATCTGCCTGATTTGTAGTTTATGACCGCAGCAACCTGTTCACAGAATTGTCCAAGCTTGGTTGCTTGGAGAAGATTCGGCACAATAAGACAAGCTCTCGGTCTTTCCGATCGCTCATCGTGGAGTGGGGAAAAGCCTCGTAGACTACCAAGGCCACAGATACGATTTTTCCACACCCATGGTTCCTGGATAGACACGATGTGTGATTTTGTCTTCATCATGGAAAGTCTGCTACATAGAATTGCAGTAGGATCCTTAGAATGATGAAGGTTGATCTGGGTAAACAGTGGCATGCACAGTTACCGTGGAAAACATCCCTTATTCGCAAACCTTGTACATGAGGCGGAAGTTAATCCGTCCAAGGTGCAGATAGGGACGAGAGCCGTATCTGGAGACGATTGTCTCAACCGAAGGTCGGTCTAGGCCCACAACTAGAGTAGAACCGTCTTTGTTTTCCCGGTTCTTGCTCTCTCTGTGGGAGAAAACCTTCCACCTTCTGGTTTCGAGAACAGAGTTCTAGATGCGGAGACGCGCCAGCACATCCGCCGTGTTCCTGAGTGGCCCCAGGATCCAGCAGATGGCGCGCGTGAGTTTTATGGGCCTGAGAACCACAAACCTTGTGGTCCCCAGGGGGGGGCTTTTCGGCACGGAGGTGCTCAGCCACTCATGCGATTGCTGTGTGGAGCACTTCACCAAAAAGTTTCCGTTTTCCAGAGCACAGCCCTCCACTTGGAGGCAAGTGTCCTCTGCCTCAGCCAGCTCCCACAGCTGATCTTCGCAGTATTTGCATTCTGCGTCGGTCATGCTGTCGTCATTGCCAGCTTTCCCTATTCGCAGCAGCAGAGAAGAGATAGCAGCCTTCTTATAGGACTGCGGATCTCGTTCTCCGCTTGCCGCGAGTTTGAGTCTATTGGAATATCGTGCGTAACTCACAAGTCAACACCAGAGGCACGATCTTTCAAAAGTCACTTCAATTGCTAGCATACGCTGATGACATTGACGTGATTGGACGAACACAGCAAGCCGTCAATGAGGCGTTTGCTGGCATTGAAGCGAAAGCGGCTAAAATGGGTCTGGCGGTAAATGAGGGCAAAACTAAGTACATGTTGTCATTAAGGAAGGACACACAACATCGACGTCTCGGACAGAGCGTCACACTAGGCAGCAGAAACTTCGAGGTAGTCAAGGACTTCGTCTATCTCGGCTTCGCGGTAAATAGGGACAACAACACCAGTACCGAAATCAAACGCAGAATCACTCTTGCCAATCACTGTTTCTTTGGGCTCAAGAGGCAATTGAGTAATAAGGCCCTCTCTCGAAAGACGAAGCTCGCTTTATATAACAGCTTGATCATCCCTGTCCTACTTTATGGCACGGAATCTTGGACGGTAGCAAAGGCGGATGAGGAAGCCCTTAGTCTTTTCGAGAGAAAAGTTCTGCGTGCGATTTTTGGTCCTGTTTGCGTTGATGGCATCTGGAGGAGAAGATTTAATGACGAACTCTATGGGCTGTACAGCGACATGCGCCTGGTCAAGCGTCTACGTATACAACGCTTAAGATGGCTAGGCCATGTAGAGCATATGGACACCACTGCTCTGGCCCGAAAAGTCTTTGAATCCGTGTCATTGGGACAACGCAACAGAGGACGACCTAGACTAAAGTGGCGCACACAAGTGGAGAAGGACCTCAACCAACTTGGAGTGCGCAACTGGAGACAGCTGGCGAAAAATCGTGCTGGCTGGAGAGGCATGTTGGTTGAGGCCCATGTCCACCCCGGACTGTAGTAGAGATATGCAACACCGCATGCATCCTCAACCTCTTAAGGAGCCAAATCCCATTATGCGTTATCATAAACAATCAGCACATACCTACGGTCGAAGAAATTTCACCAGGGATTATCTTTCTAAACAAATTTAATGGATGCGTGAATATCAACAACGACACTCTTAAGTTAAATGGCACCTTCATCATAAAGCACGTCAATAATACAGTTGAAGTAAATGGTAGATCATTTAAAGGAGAAGAAGGTTCCAACTACCAGCCGTTACCTGCAATTTTAAAACTTATATCTGCCAGGAAGAACATGAAAGAAGTACTATATTTAGCACTGCAAGTCAAAGGAACCAAACAGATAAGTTTGCTGAAAACTAAAAATAAATTTAACTCATTTGTCAGTGCGAGCCTGGTAATAATCCTGATCACGATAGTAATACTTTTCTGGTATTTCCGAAAAACCCAAGAACGAGGCAATAAGAAGGTAGACAAGCCTGAACCAGAAGACCTACCACGTCATATCAGATTAGAAGGGTGGAGGTGTTAAGAACGCAAATATTTAATTTTGCTTATATAACAATTTTCTGTTTCCAGCATGCCAGTTGCATGCTAAAATGCTGACACAATGTCTGGATCATCCAACACCTGTCAGTGACTGGAGACCTCCTGTGGGAACTTGCCTGTGAAATAGTATTTTAGGTAGAATCGGAACAATCGTATTTAAGTTCTAAGTGATCATTGTAAGGGGTAATTATGCCCGAGGTTGGGCAAGAATAAAAATATTTTTTTTTAAACAAATAAACTTTAAATAGCTTAATAAATATGAATAAATCGGTGGGACAGCAAAGTTACATAAAAGGAGAAGTTAAAAAAATACGGATTATGTACAAAAATTTTTCATTTAATACAACTCGAGTCGTGCTACCGACCGAGGTTGTACATTGCTCCAAGCAAACTGTATAGCATGCCTCGAATAAGAACCTTAACGACCCATGCAAATGTTGTAAAGGCAATGATTTTCGGTTTTGCACGTGAAATGTGAGGTCTCTAAGAAACCACGTACAGCTCAACAACTTATCAAGGTCTTGATTGGTACAAAGAAGACATGACCGCCATCCTTTAAGTAGTATGGGATGGGCCCGATAAAAGTAAATTATGAATAGCTGCGACATCTACTACAATGATTGCTGCAGAGAGATGCGGATTTGTTGTTCGATATAGACTTAGCAAAAAAATGTTTTGAGCTACCACCCCGTCAGTGAAGGAATCATGACTATCCGCATCAAGGCTAAATCATCAACCTCCACCCTTCTTCTGCCGGCTCTCACGCCCGACCGAAAATGATAACAACATAAACAATGATTCCTATGATCTCTTGGGAAGAACGTACGATCGATTCGTTCTACGAGACTTCAACGCTCAGCTGAGAAAGGAGGTCATCTTTGCTGGAGTCATCGGAAAGCGGCCTGCACGACAACACATCCGGAAACGGACTCAGGCTTTTTGACTTTGCCTCGGGGCGGAACCTATTTATGGTTCACACACTTAAACATTCACAAAGTAACCTGTCGATCCCTAAATCAACCCACCGCCAATCAGATTGATCACGTTACGATTGAAGTCAGATACTCCTCCTGTATTTTCCATAATAGAACCTTGTTTAAGCCATTGTAAAGGATTCGAAACACGTCCATTCTGTTTGATGTCGAAAAGCTACAATCGCAACTGACCATTGGGAATTTTGCCTACCGAGTCTGCCTGAAACTCGCTGAGAGATCGACGCTGCTTGCGCTAACCATAGAAGAAGACTGGAAACGTTGTTAAGCAGCCATCAAAGAAGCTGCCACTGATTTGCTGGGTTTCGCGTCACCACTTAGAATGAATTCATGGTTTGACAATAAGTGCAGGCAAGTGGGCTGCTCTACGAAGAGTGAAGAAGTGAAGAGCACTGGCTTCTCACAAAAAAAGGAAGAACATGAGAAGTTCGCCGTCGAGAAAAATTAGTTATGGCAGACATGAAGTCCCAAAGTTTTACTGAAAAGTAAAACAGATATCCGGCTAGTTTTCGGACGGAGGCCTGCCGTATATATACATATTTCTATGTGATTAAGAATACATATGAACTGTATTGGATTGCCTAGGCTATAATCACGTAACTTTTCAAAACGACTATCGATCCATCTAAACGATATCGTCGATAATTTGCATCACGTAACCGCAATCGTCACTTCTATCGTTTATTTCATACACAGTTTGAGCGCTACTGAACACAACATATCACTTCTCATAATTTTCTTCAAGGCAGTCGTTATTCATTTGTTTGTTGTGTGTGAACACATAGCGAATGAACGAACGACTGTGCGAGTGGAGTTCATTAAATGCATGACGATTTGAATGAATGAAATCTTTTTCAAAATAATTTTAGATGTACATACCAGAGACCAATAGGGAGACAGTCAACTGCCTATATGGTGGATCTCCTTACTCTTCAAACTGTTAGAAGGAGAGGGCACATAAATCAAAAAATTGAAAGAGAGAAGGTATAGTTTTTCCCAACACAAAGTAATGGTTGCCGATAGCCGCGTTCAGAAATGATGTTTGTAAGGCAGAAGTTGCATCAGAAAAGCAATATACTTAAAACTTTATGATTATTTCAAAAACAAAATGAGGACATAAACTTAGTTTGAAGTTGTTGTCCCTATTTACCGCGGAGCCGAGATAGACGAAGTCCTTGACTACCTCGAAGTTTCTGCTGCCTAGTGTGACGCTCTGTCCGAGACTTCGATGTTGTGTGTCCTTCCTTGATGACAGCATGTACTTAGTTTTGCCCTCATTTACCACTAGACCCATTTTAGCCGCTTCCGCTACAATGCCAGCGAACGCCTCATTGACGGCTCGCTGTGTTCGTCCAATCACGGCAATGTCATCAGCGTAAGCTAGCAATTGAACTGACTTCTGGAAGATCATGCCTCTGGTGTTGACTTGTGAGTTACGCACGATCTTCTCGAGGATGATGTTAAAGAAGTCACATGACAGTGCGTCGCCTTGTCTAAAACCTTTCTTGACATTGAAGGCCTCGGTGAGTTCGGCACCGACCTTGACGGAGCAGCGAGAGTTCTTCATCGTCATCCTACACAATCTGACGAGTTTGGTAGGAATGCCAAAACTAGACATGGCACTGTATAGCTTGTCTCTATGCACACTGTCATATGCAGCCTTGAAATCGACGAATAGGTGGTGAGTGTCAATTTGCATTTCTTGGGTGTTTTCAAGGATCTGCCGTAATGTGAAGATCTGGTCTATTGTGGACTTCCCTGGCCTGAAACCACACTGATAGGGACCAATCATGTCATGGACAAATGGTTTCAGACGCTCACACAATACGGCAGAGAGGATCTTATATGCGATGTTCAGGAGACTTATCCCTCGGTGGTCCGCAGTCACCGGGATTTGTCACCGGGATTTGGGCCGTCATTGGTGTTAAGTAGTCTGCAGAAATGATCCTTCCGAATTCTCAGCACAGACTGCGACTCTACTACGAGTTATCCATTTTAGTCCCGGCAGACTTTGGTCCGAACCTTGTATCCTCAGCAGAGCTGTTTTACCTTTCGGTAAAACTTTCGGACTTCATTTCTGCCAAAACACCTTTCCATTTCCTCGACCGCGCGCTTCTCATGCTCCTTCTTTTTCCTTCTTAGAAGCCGGTGCTCTTCCCTTCTTCTCTGTTCGTAGAGCTCACGAACAGCCCTCGTTGTTCGAAGCAGCGTCGCCTTATAGGCGTCTTGTTTAGCTGCGTGCGCTTGCCTGCACTCGTCGTCAAACCATGGGTTCCTTTTGCGTGGTGACGTGAAACCCAGCACATCAGTGGCAGCTTCGTTGATGGCTTCTTGACAACGTTTCCATTCTTCTTCTATGCTTAGTGCAGGAAGCGTCGAACTCTGAGCGAGTTTCAGGGAGACTCGGTCGGCAAAGTTCCCAGCAATCAGCTGCGATTGTAGCTTTTCGACGTCAAACCGTTTTGGCCTTTCTCGACTCCGTTGCTCTCTCGATATCCGGGTTCTTACCTTGGCTACAACAAGGTGATGATCCGAGTCAATGTTTGCACATCGGAAGGTTCGGACATCGAGAATACTGGAGGAGTGTCTGACGTCGATCGCAACGTGATCAATCTGGTTGACGGTTGATTGATCAGGAGATCGCCAGGTTCCTTTGTGAATGTTCAGGTGTGGGAACCGCGTGCTAGCCACAGAGAGGAAGTCCAACAGCCTGAGTCCGTTTCCGGATGTGTTGTCGTGCAGGCTGTGTTTACCGATGACTCCAGCAAAGATGTCCTCCTTTCCCAGCTGAGCGTTGAAATCTCCTAGAACGATCTTGGTGTCATAGCTGGGGCATCGGTCGTATGTTTTTTCTAGGAGATCATAGAAGTCATCCTTGATGTTGTCATCCTTCTCCTCTGTCGGGGCGTGAGCGCATATTAGGCTGATGTTCCCGAATTTAGCCTTGATGCGGATTGTCATGAGGCGTTCGCTGACTGGGTCGTAGCTCAAGACTTTTTGCCTAAGTCTGCCT
The DNA here is from genome assembly GCA_955652365.1 of Eristalinus aeneus. Lineage (NCBI taxonomy): Eukaryota > Metazoa > Arthropoda > Insecta > Diptera > Syrphidae > Eristalinus > Eristalinus aeneus. The sequence goes on along the minus strand of OY019132.1, from coordinate 16,773,112 downwards.
CGAACAACAAATCCACATCCGAATAAGTGCTGCCTTCTCTCTCTATAGCAATTGCTCTAGTAGATATCGCAGTTCTTCGTCGCTTTTATGCCAGGCCCATCCCATCGCACTTCCTGGATGGCGGTTATGTCTGCCTTATAGCAGTCAAGGGCCTCCGCAAGTTGTTCGGTTTAACGTGGCCAGTTAAGGGACCTCACATTCCTCGTGCAAAACCGAAAATCAATGTCCTTGAAACGTTTGCTGGGGTCGTCAATGGGTGATCCTTCATTATCCGAGGCATGTTTTTGTCTCTGAACTAATAATGTTTTACGTGGTGAGGAAGTTACCCTCACGCACAACCCACAGACTGGTAGGCCAGGCCCATTATTTAAACCCTCGGGCAGAGGGTATGCATACATTAGTTCACCATACAACGGGTGTTGCGATGGCTATCCAGGGGGCGCCGCTTGGAGGCTGTATGTCAACTTGACCTGTGCACTAACGAGGATAGCCTTGGCAGCTCGCCATGTTGAGCGCAATCAACGACGTTACCTCGCCTGCACAGGCCCATGCCCCCCCAATTTTATAACTTTTGTTAATAAATATTATGTGTGATAAGCAATAAGAACAAATTGCTTGAAATGATGCTCAAAAGGTATCTTAAATTTGTGAATATGTTCTCATTTCGAACCAACTTAATTGTTGGAAGTATATTTAATGTATTACAATTGCAATTGTCATATATCTTCGTTGTGAGTTAAACTAGACAAAAATGTTTTGCAAAATTTATTCGTTTTATTCTTATTTTTGTTATTTTCATTCCATGAAACATGTTTAATATTTGTTTTTGGGTTAGGTTTCATTGTTTTTATTGATTAGAACACCTTTCATATTGAATGGATGTCATTTGGACAATGAATATAATATTTTGTAATAATAATGTAAAGCAACATATATTTATTTTAATTATAGTACGCGTAACTCAGTACTAGTCGGAGCATCAAATTCTCACGACGTTTTTTTCAGAGCGGTACTATAAAAAAAAACAAAAATTCTAAAAAGAAATCGGTTTCTTAGTTCCGAAGGCAATAATTTGTCTTCAAATATTAAAAGTGTCAAAATGAGCTCTAGACGTGAGAACTCACTTGCCCCTCCCGACAATATATCCGATATAGACAATGATAATGACTGTGATGTAAAATCCCATCGATATGTGTTTTACGAAAATCCGGTGGTAAAGTACATTCACTTTTTCGCCATGCGAATATTTCGTACTATTGCATTAAAAAAAAATATCAATTGCAATTAAAATAAACTGCGAAAATATTGATAGCCATCGTGCAATTGTTCAGTTCTTAGCCACAAAAATTGGCACTTCTTTTCACATGACTTTCCATCTGCAAGGTCACTCAAAGTCGTGTTGTATGGGCTTGTTGTGATCGTTCACAACAATAATGAAACACGACGCCAAGCGATGAAGCACAGCGCTCAAGAACGCACAGCAGCGCGATTCATTCACCTTTGTGCATTTCGTTTCCCCTCGTTTTCGCATTATTATCGTAGAGTAAGCAAATTTGTAGTATTTAAGTGAAATTATTTGTAAATAAAGCGCAGTTCATTAAAGTAACCACCACACATTGACTTCCCCCCACCAGCGGTAAGGAGTCATCATTTTTTTCCTGTTTGATCACATCGGCCTAAACAGCATATTCAAGGCTCACATTGGATTTTAAAAACGTTTCCAAGGCTCACATTGGAATTCAAAAAAGCGTAACCAGGGCTCACACTGGTAGTAACAAGAAATCAAAGAACAACCATAAAACGTTAGACTGCAAGATGGTTTTAGAATAAACTGAGCTCTACATCGTAGTTGCTAGGCAGAAAACTCTGGCAGAAAAGCTCGAGAGAACTAGCATCAATTTTTCAAAGGACAGCCCAACGCGAAAAACGAACAGATATTTAGAAGAGAAACTAAATCGCACAGATGAAATCTGGGCAGAGTTTCTAGAAAACCACAAGAAGATAGAAAAAGTGGTAAAACATGATACTCCGTACATGCAGAGTAAAACAGTAAAGAATATATGACATCTCGATGAACAGCTACGGGAGAAAATAGCTAAGACAAGCCCGTATTTCAGCGAACCAGTCGCCTCTGAAGAATTAAAGGCGTAAATTCAACAACACAACCCATACACCAACGAACCAGACACTTCAGAAGAAAAACTGGGACGGGAGCAATCGCAACGATTGCGCAAACTGAAAATAAAAATGAAGACAATTGCTAATAATATAATGGAGTTTGAAGAGGCAGCTTTAACGGACTATTCAACGGAAGTACATGACTTCCAACAAAAAATATTATTAGATCAATCGAGAAGCTTCACTGAGTTGCACGAAGACTTTATGATAAACGCTTCAGAGAACGAGCTCAATACAAGCTATGTGATAAATGACGAGTACCGGCAGGTACAAAGAGAGTTGAACCGATGTCTTCATAAAATGGCTTCAAAACTTAGTGAAGTGAAGCAATTAGCGATTGAAGAGAGACACCCTCAAGTTTTGCCACAATTAAAAATTCCGATATTCAAAGGAGATTATTTGGAATGACAATCGTTTTGTGATATCTTCACCGCTATTATACATAATAGAACAACTCTCAGCACAACAGAAAAAATAGAATATTTGAAAACCCATTTAGAAGGAGAGCCACTGCAACTAATACAACACCTAACCATTTCAAGTGCAAATTATCAAACGGCATGGGAAACATTAAAGGATAGATACGATAATGAAAGTAAATTTTTTGGAGTACACATCGAAAAAATGCTCAAGGCTGGTCATCAAGGCAACCAGTCATCATCAAACTGAATTAAGGCGATCTTAGATGCAACGAAGGAAGGCCTATCTGCTATAGCCAACATGGGCTTTGATACGACATCTTGGGGTCCTCTTATTGTTCATCTTATCACGAAGGCGTTAGACCAAGAAAGCAGAAACTTGCTTGAGCAAAGTTTAGAACAATCAAACAAGATGCCCTCACTGCAAACATTGTATGATTTTCTGCAAAGAAGGTACCATGCATTGGAGGTGACGGGATCATCTAGACAAAGATATTGCAAGGAGGAATCAAAGGTCTATGTTCGCAATTATCATTGAGCAACTCGAACTAAATGCATATTTTGTAAGAATGACCACAATCTTTACTCCTGCAGTAAGTCCTTGAGTTGGACGCCTAAGGAAAGATGCGAACAAATTAGACTTGCTAAGTTGTGTATAAACTGCTTAAGGCATGACAAGAAGGATGCGTGCACTAGTTTGCGAACTTGTAAGCAGTGCAATAAGAAACACCATACCCTCTTACACCAAGAAGGCTTTGCCTTAAGAAGACAAGCTGTTGCACGTTCACCAAATGACGGAAGAATGCATTCGGATGGAGTCCAGTCTAATTATGGACATCAAAATCAAGGTGCTGTGCTTGCCATAGCATTGGTAACAGCGACGAACATTAATGGTCATCAAAGAAGACTTCGAGCTCTTATTGATCCTGGATCGCAAGCAACACTTATTACTGAAGAAGCTGCACAATCATGACGTTTGCCAAAACAAAAGGTACATACTGAAATCAGCGGTCTAGGAGCAACTGATGCTGGAACAGCTCGGTACAAAGTAGAATTAATATAAGCACCAAGATTTGCATCAGACTTCAAACTGGTGACCTCTGCGATTGTCTTACCGACACTCACCAGACTGACTCCAGACAAAAATGATTTCAACGAAATTCCTAACAACTTAAGGAACCTGTTGCTAGCTGATCCAACATATAACATTTCCGGTAGGATTGATCTGATTCTTGGAGCTGATGTTTACGGAGACATCATCCTAAATGGTGTTAAAAAAGGGCAAAAGGTTTTCCCATGGCACAAAGATCACAATTCGGTTGGTTCATCACAGGACGTACTTCAACCAAATACGGAAGAGGAAAAATTATAGGAATGGTTTCCCAAATATCGTTAGAAAGACAGCTCCAGAATTTTTGGGATCAAGAGGAGATACCCGAAAAAATTAAATTAACGCAAAACGACCTTAGTTGCGAAAAGTTGTACGAAGAAACACACTGTTGAGATAGTGATGGTAGATATGTTGTTGAAATCCCATTTAACAAACAATTAGAACAGAAATATAGTCTTGGAAAGTCAAGAGACAGAACAATTGCAAGGTTACTCCAACTGGAGAAAAAATTCAAATCGGATCCCTCAATGCACCGCGAATATAGTAATTTCATAAGGGAATTTATAAGTCTAGGTCACATGAAAGAAGTTCCTGAAAATAACAGGCAAAAAGAAGGCGCATACTATATGTCACACCACGCTGTCATTAAGCCTCACAGCCTGACAACAAAGCTCAGAGTAGTGTTCGATGCATAAGCGAAAACAACAACTGGAATCAGCCTTAATGATCTCATATTGGTTGGTTCTAGACTACAGGATGATCTAACCAAAATCATTATGAGTTGGCGGCGACACAGATATGTATTCACAGCAGACATCGAGAAGATTTATCGCCAAAACAAAATCAACGAACTTCATCAAGACTATCAACGGATAGTGTGGCGGAACTCTTCAAGCGAAAAAGTTAAAGTGTACAAGCTCACCACCGTCACATATGGAACGGCAACTGCACCATAACTTGCTGTGAAAACACTCCATCAACTGGCATCTGATGAAGAACAATACTACCCGATCGCTGCACGCATATTAAGGGAAGACTTCTATGTTGATGAACTGATGTCGGGAGGGGACACCCTACGTGAGTGCAAAAATGTTCAGCAGCAGCTTATAGCCTTATTAATATGTGGAGGATTTCATCTTCGAAAATGTTCTGCAAATAACACGGAACTAATTGATGTTATCTCAAGTTCGAATAGCCTGTCACCAATCAACTTTAACAAAGAAAACACGATCAAAACTTTGGGCATAAATTGGAACCCATCTAACGATACCTTCCACTTCAAGGTTAATATAAAGGCACATAAAATATTAACAAAACGAACGACATTATCTGAAATAGTACGGTTGTTTGATCCATTAGGATGGCTCGCACCACTAACAATCCGGGCAAAGCTACTAATGCAGCGGATCTGGAAGGCAGACCTCGACTGGGGTGAACCGCTTACTGCTGAATTACAACAATGTTGGTCTGACTTCAAGATTGAACTTCCGGCTGCAGAGACTATAACAACTCCTAAATGGATTAACACACAAAAGGGCCAAGAAATTGAGTTGCATGGCTTCTGTGATGCTTCTGACGCAGCTTATGCAGCGGTGGTGTACTCCAGAGTCTACTATGACAATAGGTTTTCAATCAACCTGTTAACATCAAAGACAAGAGTCGCGCCGCTAAAGGAAAAACTCACAACCCCAAAGTTAGAGCTGTGTGGTGCTGATATTTTATCGAAGCTCTTGACGGAAGTAAGGCAGAATATTGGAGTGGAAGTACATAAGGTGTTCGCTTGGACCGATTCTACTATCGTCTTATCCTGGATAAAGAAGGATTCTTCCATCAAGGCCTTATTTAAATCCAACAGGATATCGAAAATACGTAGAGCAGTAGATCCGAAATCATGGAGGCATATAAGATCCTCAGAAAATCCTGCTGATTGTGCTTCTAGAGGACTGAAACCTAAACAGTTACTAAGTCATCCCTTATGGTGGAGTGAACCGAACTGGCTAAAGAATGAAGATGATTGCTGGCCACCACAGCCTTATTTGTATCATTCTTTGGAAGACTCCGTTGATCAAACAGTTGTGCTAACATCGTCGACATCGAAAGTGAAGGACGAAGGAATTTTTGACAGATTTTCCACATACGATAGACTTCTCAGGGTAATAACATACTGTAGACGGTATATACATAGTTCTAGAAGTACTGTAGCAGAAAGACGTTCAGTACCACTTACAGTAAACGAAATTGAAGAAACTACAAAACGTATTATACGTTGAGTTCAACTTAAAGAGTTCTCCGCTGAAATAAATTGCTTGATCAATGGAACGGACATTCCGAAATATAGCAAGCTATTGTCGTTAGACCCCCAGGTAAATGAAGAAGGGATTTTGACTGTTGGGGGTCGTTTAGAGAACTCCAATTTACCCCAAACCCAAAAACACCCTCATTCTGCAAACTCGTTGCCATTCAACTAAAAACCGAAGTATCAGACAAATTGCTCGTGGACGGTATACAGTGAAAATTTATTCCGCCAGCTGCACCGCACTTTGGAGGATTGTGGGAAGCCGGAGTAAAATCCATGAAATATCATCCTAATCGGTGACACCACGCTCACATTTGAAGAATTCTATACAATGTTAACACAAATAGAAGCATGCCTGAACTCCCGCCCACTGACCACTCTGAGTAATGACATCGATGACAAAATGATTTTAACCCCGGGACACTTTCTAATCGGCTCAGTATTAAATGCCCTGCCAGATCCCACACTGGATCAAAATAGAACTTACCGCTCTCGATGGTTATTGATTCAAAAAATGGTGCAAGATTTTTGGCAAACATGGTCATCAGAATACCTAAGCCACAGTCATCGTCTGGACATCTCGTTCACTTCTACTGCCGTTCGACGCCTTTCTCTTTTGTGACATCTTCCCGCCTAAACTCTTGTCGGTTATTGTCAAATTAAATTACTTCTCATTCTTCTTTTCATAAAGTGATTAATATTTTCTCACTTGTTTGCTGATTAGACTCATTATGGGCCCACCGGGGCCGTGTAATAAATCCGGTAATCATAATAATAATAATTATTGGCGCTACAGTCCAGAGAGGACCAGGGCCTAGCTTGCTCATCAACTACTCGTGTTGTGCGCGCTACTGTTCTCTCACGAGTAGAAGGGACCTACAGTTTTTTGCCGACTCCGAACGGCGAAATTTGAGAAGCTTTCTTAGACAGTTATTACTCTTTGAGTGTTGTCAGCAGCTCGAAAGAGGTGGTGCCGTGAAATATTAGAAAAATTGGTGTTGAACTGGGAGTCGAACCTAGACCCTTCGGCGTGTGAGCGTCGCACTCTACCCACTACGCCACGGCGACCAAATCCGGTAATCAGTTTGAAATATTATCAGATATGTCTACTGAACAACCCAAAGCCAAAGAAAATAAACGGAATACATCTCCGTTTGAGTTCCCCGAGTTACTTACCATCCGTAATACTAAAAACCCCAAATTTGTCTTAATAACAGCCAAATCCGAGGACAAACCTATTTCGTCCGTAAGTATTTTTGTCTTAAGGAAATCTATTGACGCCATCAGCACGGAGTACGACAACATCTCCATATTGAAAGACGGCAGTATTCTTCTCTTAGCGAAGAGCCAAATTATTGCTGATAAGTTCCTAAAAACAAGTGTCTTAGCTGGTCAGATACCAGTCACTGCTAGCCTCCATAAGCAACTGAACTCCTCCAAGAGTGTAGTGTACGCACCTTGGCTAAAAAATGTGCAAGAATCGGAAATTATTGCAGAAATGAGATCGCAAGGCGTTTCCGAAGTGTACAAATTCTCAAAAAAAATCAATGATACAACCGAACCTACGGGACTTATGGTATTCACTTTCGATCTCTATCACCTGCCTCAAACCGTTGGTACAAAGCGAAGGTAAGAGAATATATCCCCCCTCCTATGAGATGCCGAAACTGTCAACTCCTGGGCCATACATTGAAGAGGTGCACCAGAAGCAAATTCTGCGTCAATTGCAATCTACCTCCTCATGACCCCGATCCCTGCACAAGGTTGATGTGCGCTAACTATTTTGATGCTCATTCTTCTGCTTCTAAAGACTGTCCTAAATTCTTACAAAACAAAGAGATTTTAGCAATAAAAATCAGAGACAAATGTAGCATGTGTGGAGCTAGACGCACATACAGTGATCTTAACAAGCAACACTCCTCCAATACTTTTTCTCTTTCTGAGCGCATCAAAAAAACGCTAATTAACAACACTCCCCAAACTCAAAATTCCTCTTCCACAGATCCCACCCCTCAGTCTAACACCACTGCATCACAAACAGCACCGCTCACTCACGTGATCAACCGATCTCCTAAGCCCTCTTCACCTCTGCCACTCACTGCAGTTGCATCACACAGCCCAAGCATTTCAACTGATCAACCAACACTCTCCTCCTACAAACAGATGGTTGCAATCGCGGTACGGGACGGGTCGCCATCCACTGCATGTGGTCGGCAACCCACTCTCTCCCGCGGGATCAATCATCGACTAACAGATATACACCAACATACCCGTCAACAGAATACATTCCAATCTCTTAACAAACCTTAACGGCTACATGAACAATTATGACGAACTTAATCTTATAATGAAAAATCGCAAATACGATATCATCTCTTCACAAGAAACTCATCTGGCATATAATAAAGTCCCAAAGTTACCAAAATCATACATTGGCTACTTTTCTAACTCACCTGGCAACCTAAACTCAGTGCACGGTATCGGTATACTGATAAAAGATCATATTCCTCACACTCACAAGCCAATTGTGTCAAACATCTTATCGACTGCAGTACAGGTTAATATGGGTCTTAAAGTTACGATTCTCTTGGAGTATTGCTGAGGACTTGCACAACAGCGACCACTTTCCTATTTCCATCTCACTGTGGTTATCCAACATACGGGATGTTAATAATCACATACCTAGATTTAAAACTGAGCTAGCTAATTGGAAACTTTTCCAAAACATACTGAAGGCTAATCTTTCTAAGACACCATCTCCCATCCAATGTGTAAATAGAGAAGCTGCAATTATACTCAAAGCCATTGAAGATTGTGGCCATACCTCAAACTTCGCCTATACCTCACAAACGATCTATTCCCTGGTGGAATCCTGATTTGGCTCGACTTAGAACTGTTAAACTAAAAACTTGGAGGGTATTCAGGAAATATCCTACTCAAGTCAATTTACTAGCCTATAAAAAATCTAATGCTGTTTTTAGAAGATTGCTAAAAAACAGCAAATTGAAGAGCTTCCAAGAATTCACAGGCAACATTAATCCAAGCTCAACACCAAGCTTAGTTTGGCAAAAAATCAAGACTCTGACAGGCGATCCAACACGTAAATCCATTGCTTCAATCAACACACCAAAAGGTCCAGTATCCAACCTCAACGATATTTGTAACTTTTTTGCCGAAACGTTGTCTACCAATTCCGATAACTCCAACTTCTCCCCACCTTTTAACAGGCTGAAACTGGAAAGTCTTAACATAGTCCCCCAAGAAGCTAGAAACTCTGCCATACTTCGTATAGAATCAGCTTTACCCCGCTTGAATTAGAGAGGTGTATGTCCAAATTAGTAGGAAAAACACCTGGAAGGGATAGAATTTCTTACCCTATGATTAAAAGCCTTCCTCAATCATCCAAAGCAAGATTCCTGGCGCTTTATAACAACATCTTCAGCAAAGGCACTATCCCACAAAGCTCGAAGATAGCTACCATAATACCTATACCCAAACCTAAGAAAGACCCCTCTAGCGTAAACAGCTATCGCCCAATTTCACTACTTCCCTGTTTATCAAAAGTACTAGAAAAATTAATTGCTAATAGGTTCATGTGGTTTGCAGAACACAAAAAGTTACTAACACCTAACCAAGTCGGTTTCAAACCTAAAAGAGGATGCATTGATGCGCTCCTTCATTTGGACTTCGCTATTACCAAAGCGCTCTCCGCCCGCAACCACATCACAATACTAGCTTTAGATTTTGAGAAAGCCTTCGATCGGGTAGGCATCCACCTTATACTCAACAAGCTTAGGGATTGGGGAATCGGCCCAAAAATGTTCGGATACTTTAAGTCCTTTCTAACTAACAGAAAATGCTTCGTTAAAATCCGAAATATGTTTTCTAAATAAATGCCTATGAGTAATGGAATCCCGCAAGGGTCTCCTTTATCGGTAATTTGTTTTTCAATAGCTTTTAATCAACTCAGCGAAATCATAACAAATTATAAAGATTTAGATCATTGACGCCTACATAATATGTAAATAAAATGATTTAAATAAAACCAAAAATTTACTCTTGGAATTACTGAAAGAAATTTGTGAATGGTCAAACACTTCTGGATCTAAATTATCTTTAGAAAAAAGTAAATTAATTCACATATGTAGGAAAGTAAAATGTAATAGTGTAGAATTAGTTTTCAACAATATTAAGATTGAAACAGTGTCTAACGTTAAAGTCCTAGGTTTGATAATTAATAATAAGTATAATTGGAAACCCAACTGTATTGATCTTAAGCAATTTTTAGCTGCAAGACTCAATATAATTAAATATCTAGCCTCAAAGAAAAGTAATATACATGTAAATTCACTTTGCAATATTTCAAGGATGTTAGTTCTTAGTAAATTGGATTACGGTTTGGCTATATACGGCTCCAGTCTTAAGTCTACAAGAAACATAGTTGCACCTACTTACCACCAAGCAGCCAGAGCCAGCATTGGAGCATTTCCAACCACTCCAGTCAGAAACATTCTCGCTGAAGCCGGACTTCCTTCTATAGAAGAAAGATATTTTGTATACATTGCACGACTCAATGCAAAACTCCACTTCCAAACGGGATCGATAATTGACCAAGATACAGCTAAGGCCATTACCCACAGACATAATCGAAGGATCCCCTCCGCAATCCACCGCATCCTACATTGGGGGCAACAAATAGACCTACCTCGCAAGAGAGCCACCAAGTTTACGCCCACATATCCACCATGGTTACTCCACAAGGACTCCGTACTTCTGGACCTGCACGATCTACGTAAAGATATAACTAGCAATACTGTATACACAGCACGAAAAGTTTAAACGTTCGGGTTGGAGCTTTATATACACAGACGGCTCCAAAACGGACGACAACACAGCCTATGCAGTTGTTAATCAAGAAGGCTCGATCATTTCGCAAGGCATCCTACCGAACATCGCCTCCATATACACCGCAGAAGCAGTAGCTATACTCCACGCCGCTAAGAAATATTTCCAAACAAGAGGTAAGTGGATTATTTGCTCCGACAGCCTGTCTGTTATAAAGGCCGTAGCAAATCCACAAAACGACTCTACAACCCCATCCAAAATCCGTGATATCCTCATCAAATCACAAACGAAGTTAAAGCTGCTATGGACACCAGGCCATGTTGGAATTGTGGGCAATGAATATGCAGATACTGCTGCGAATGCCGCACTTAAGGCACCCATCCTTTCCTACGACACCTTCTCTCATTGCGATCTAAAGAGATACATAAATCAAAACTGCCAACAACAAATATTACGCAAGTAGGAGAACTATAAACATCACTACCAAATAATTAACCCCAATAAAACTCAGCCGAAATTCCCAATCGATATACCTAAATCGGATATAAGGATGTATATCCGGCTCCGTCTTGGACACACCGCATTCACTCACCAGCACCTGCTCAAAAGGGAATCTCCTCCAAACTGCCTCACCTGCCGTAGACCAGTAACCATCACCCACCTCCTAAGTCAATGCTTTTTATCAACGCAACCTGCAAAACACCGCAAAACAATTTCAACCACAACGTAGACATACTATATCTCCTCAAGAAGCCAAACCAATCAAATATTAATACTTTAAAAAGTATCCTAAGAAAATTTAGCATTACAATATAGACGTAAGTTTTTCAAGGGGCCGTAAGTCATCGTAACTATTTGGCCCCTATAGTTCATATTAATTACCATTTTAATTGTACATTAATATTATAATAAATAAATAAAATAATACCTAAGCCAGTTACAACATCGTGGGAAATGCAAACAGAAAAGAGAGAACTTAGGTATTGGAGATATAGTACTGATAAAAGACGATCGCCTTCCACTTACTAAGTGGAATTTGAGAAAAATTACTGAAGCGTATCCTGGAACAGATGTACAAGTTCGAGCAGTTACTGTATACAGCAACAAAAGGTACGCGAAAAGACCGGTAACAAAGTTGTGTCCTCTACCAATAGAAGAAAATGCCGAATCAATAACTTCTGTTGAAAGCAGAGCAAGTTCCTCAGACCAGAAATGCAAACCTGTCGTATTATTAGGAAAAATGAATTTCAACCTATTCCTTTGGATTTGTATGTTAACATTGGTCTTAAGCACTGCAGTTGGCCCACAGATAAGCGACAACTATGAAATTACTAAATTTGAAACAACCCCAGGAATATATTTTGAAGATATTGGACATGCAAATATGGTTGTCGGATCGTGGAAAACCATAGTGTTCTTTAATCTGACCAACTACTGGACAGATTTCTATATATACAGAAAGTTCATAAAACACATGAAGGACATTTGTCTAAACACAAACTTCTCAGACTCGAACACTTTGCTGCTATAGCACTCTATATTTATTTGACCGACAAATGGCACAAATTGAACGAAACAATGATATACTGCTTCACACAAATAATGAATCACCACATAGGATGAAACGATCACCCTTTGACTTCATCGGAACAATCAGCAACAAATTGTTTGAGATTCTGGATCAAGATTTTGCGGCTCAATATGAACAGAAAATTGCAGAAGTCATAGACAATGACAACCATTTGCTCAGTCTATTGAAGAATCAAACGAGCATTATAGACTCCACAATAAACCTATTTCAGGAAGATCGCACGGCAACCCAAAGCCAGTTAAGGATAATATACAAAATGATTTCTAAATTAGAAATTCAAGACGAAAATGAACATGTTTTCCAGATGTTTATATCAACAGCCTTTCCGGCGATGTTAATATTGATGAACTTCTACAACACACAAAATACACTATTGGACATTATATTGGCAATACATCACGGACAAATCCATCCTTTGATATTGACGGTAAATCAGCTGAAAACCGAACTCTCTCGGGTTCACAACAACATACCAAACAGCATGATGATACCAGGAGAAGCAACTCACGGGTCAATTATTCAACTATACAAAACGTTACAACCAAGAGCACGAGTAACAGAGAAAAATGTTATCATCGAAATAACGCTGCCACTCTTGTATAGTAAAGATTTCCAAATGTATAAACTTTTTTCAGTACCAACTTGGCGAGAAAAGAAATTTGTATATATCGTGCCGTCATCAGACTATTTAATAGTCAATCTTGAAGGCGATCATTTTTACACCTTAGACGAAATATCATTCTCGATGTGTAAGCAACGAACGTCAGGATCATTCTGGTGCGACATGAAACATCCTTTGTATCTTACCGAGTCTACTGTTAGCTCTTGTGAAATGGGTCTCTTAAGACATGCAGGCCACATTCCATCCTCTTGTGTTATTCAAACCGTCAATTCTCAACTGTATTGGGTACAAATGCATCATACAAATACTTGGATCTACAGCACACCATCCGCGGTCAAGGTAGACATAGCATGTGAAAAAGAATCTTCATTAGCGCAATTGACGGCAAGTGGAATAATGCAGTTTCAGCCAAACTGCAGGATTCTTCAATACAACATGATGATTTTTGGACGTCAGTCAGTAACAACGAGGATAATTTCATCGTATTTACCGCTGCCAAATATTTCTGAATTTCCATCGGATCAGAATTACTCTAACGTAGAGCCGCC
>OY019132.1:16527002-16752002 GCA_955652365.1 Eristalinus aeneus | reverse complement strand
AACCATTCCTATACTTTTTACCCTTCCGCATTTGGTTGACATACGTCCTGGGATAAACCAACCGAATTGTGATCTTTGTGCCATGGGAAAACCTTTTGGCCCTTTTTTAACACCATTTAGGATGATGTCTCCGTAAACATCAGCTCCAAGCATCAGATGAATACTACCGGAAATGTTATATATTGGATCAGCTAGCAACAGGTTCCTTAAATTTTTAGGAATTTCGTTGAAATAATATTTGTCTGGAGTCAGTCTGGTGAGTGTCGGTAAGACAAGCGCAGAGGTCACCAGTTTGCTTTAAAAGATTCATTCACAGACGTTCATAAAACTTCTGGTTTTTATCACCCAAAATTTGAAACAGGTACGATTTCTCCTCATCATCATTGAAGTCTGATGCAAATCTTGGTGCTTATATTAGCTCTACTTTGTACCGAGCTGTTCCAGCATCAGTTGCTTCTAGACCGCTGATTCCAGTATGTACTTTTTGTTTTGGCAAACGTAATGATTGTGCAGATTCTTCAGTAATAAGTGTTGCTTGCGATCCAGGATCAATGAGAGCTCGAAGTCTTCTTTGATGACCGTCAATGTTCGTCACTGTTATCAATGCTGTGGCAAGCAAATCACCTTGACTTCGATGTCCGTAATTAGATTGGACTCCAGACAAATGCATTCTTTCGCCATTTGTTGAACGGGCAATAGATTGTCTTCTTAAGGCAAAGTTTTCTTGGTGTAAGAGGGTATGGTGTTTCTTTCACGCATCATTCTTTCAATTCCTTAAGCAGTTTATACACAACTTAGCAGGTCTAACTTGTTCTCATCTTTCCTTAGGCGTCCAACTCAAAAACTTACTGCAGGAGTAAAGATTGTGGTCATTCTTACAAAATATGCATTTAGTTCGAGTTGCTCAATGATAATTGCGAACATAGCCCTTTGATTCCTCGTTGCAATATCTTTGTCTAGATGATCCCTTCACCTCCAATGCATGGTACCTTCTTTGCAGAAAATCATACAATGTTTGCAATGAGGGCATCTTGTTTGGTTGTTCTAAACTTTGCCCAAACAAATTTCTGCTTTCTTGGTCTAACGCCTTCGTGATAAGATGAACAATAAGAGGGCCCCAAGATGTCGTATCAAAGCCCATGTTGGCTAAAGCAGATAGGCCTTCCTTCGTTGCATCTAAGGTCGCCTTAATTGAGTTTGATGTTGACTGGTTTCCTTGATGACTAGCCTTGAGCAAATTTTCGAAGTGTACTCCCAAAAATTTTCTTTCATTGTCGTATATATCCTTTAATGTTTCTCATGCCGTTTGAAAGTTTGGACTTGAAATGGTTAGGTGCTGTATTAGTTGCAGTGGCTCTCCTTCTAAAGGGGGTTTCATTCCATTTTTTTTGTTGTTGTGCTGAGAGTTGTTCTATTATGTATAATGGCGGTGAATACATCACAAAACGATTGCCATTCCAAATAATTTCCTTTGAATATCGGAATATTTAATTGTGGCAATCGTACCTAAACCTGAGGTATCAATCGCTATTTGCTTAACTCCACTGAGTTATGAAGACATCGGTTCAACTCTCTTTGTACCTGCCGGTACTCGTCATTTATCAAATAGCTTGTATTGAGCTCGTTCTCTGAAGCGTTCATCATAAAGTCTTCGTGCAATTCAGTGAAGCTTCTTGATTGATCTAATAATATTTTTTGTTGGAAGTCATGTACTTCCGTTGAATAGTCCGTTAAAGCTGCCTCTTCAAATTCCATTGTATTATTAGCAATGGTCTTCATTTTGATTTTCAGTTTGCGCAATCGTTGCGATTGCTCCCGTACCAGTTTTTCTTCTGAAGTGTCTGGTTCGTTGGTATATGGGTTGTGTTGTCGCCTTTAATTCTTCAGAGGCAACTGGTTCGCTGACATACAGGCTTGTCTTAGCTATTTTCTCCCGTAGCTGTTCATTGAGATGTCGTTCTTTCTCTACTGTTTTACTCTGCATGTACGGAGTATCATGTTTTACCACTTTTTCTATCTTCTTTTATTTTTCTAGAAACTCTGCCCAGATTTCATCTGTGCGATCTAGTTGCTCTTCTAAATATCTACTCGTTTTTCGCGTTGGGCTGTCTTTTGAAAAATTGATGCTAGTTCTCTCGAGCTCTTCTGCCAGAGTTTTCTACCAAGCAACAACGATGTAGACTTCAGTTTCATCTAAAACCATATTGCAGTTTTACATTTTATGCTTTATGCTTGTTTTTTGAGTTCTTTGATTTCTTGTTACTACCAGTGTGAGCCCTGGTTACGCTTTTTAAAATCCAATGTGAGCCTTGAATATGCTGTTTAGGCCGCTGTGATCGTTTTATTTTAATCGAAGGACCAAATGTTTGCTTTAGTAGTCAAACAGAGAAAAATGATGACTCCTTACCGCTGGTGGGGAGAAGTCAATTGATGCTGGTTACTTTAATAACTGCCCTTCATTTACAAACAATTTTTACTTAAATACTACAAATTTGCTTATTCGACGATAATAATGCGAAAAGGAGGGGAAACGAAATGCACAAAGGCGAATGAATCGCACTGCTGTGCGTTCTTGAGCGCTGTGCTTCATCGCTTGTCGTGTTTCATTATTGCTGTGAACGATCACAACAGTTAGATTAAGATTTCGCTTCAATAAAGCAAATACATTCAATACTCTAACAAATACTCGTTTTCCAATCGCTTTAAAAGATTCATTCACAGACGTTCATAAAACTTCTGGTTTTTATCACCCAAAATTTGAAATAGGTATGATTTCTCCTCATCATCATTACTAAAATATTTACCATTCAGGGAATTTTGCAAAGACCCAGATAAAAAGTAATAAGATGGTAAAATCAAGCTCCAATAGTTTTTGCCGGGTAACCATTGATGTGTGTTGCCCTGCATTGTTATGATGGAAAGCAACATCTTCAACTAAAGTTTTCTATGATTGATATCCGCAGTTACCTAGTGGCGCACCCAATACAATATACCTTTCATTTAACTTGTGACTAATTTGTTTTATTAAACGTTTAATGTGTATAGTTATTTGCTAAAATGTTATAAACACAGCAAATAAATAAATCAGTATATGTCCTCACAACATTTATTGATTTTATTTTTGAAATAAATTCCTTCTTTCACTTTAAGCTCTTCCATCTGGTCATCGGAAAGGCTTCTATAGGAACGGTGCTGGTGGGCATCAGTTAACTATTAAACCTTTTCCTCCATAAGTGGTACGCATTGTTTTATAAATATCATTCTACTATACGCTTACAGCCTTAACTTTTTTGTTTTAAGTAAAAATTTACTTGTACGTGTCATGAACTCTTTTAAAGTTAATTTATTTATTCTGCACAAAATCTTGATTTATAAAATTAATGAAACGCTGTGTAAAAATCTGATATGAAATATAAACCACATCACAAAAGGCAATGGTAAAAGTAAGTTGAAGCAAAAACGTTGCTGGAAATTATCTGGGAATTAATGATGCCCTGAAAAGCCACAAGAAATTATATTAAAATAAATTAAAAAACTCTCACGTCCCTGCTTTAATTTTTTTAATGACAATCTATTAATACTGTCATTGAATACGCTGGTGAAATATACCTTCAATACTACTTTAGTGTAGATAAGAAAATCCTTTAAGATGACAATCCCTAAGAGGAAAGAAAACCTATATGGATTCATGATATTAAATAAAAACAAAGAAAAACTCTTTCAAGAATAGGAATAAAATAAAATAAAGTTGTAACAAACTAATGCTCAGTTTGATTACCAAAAGTGGATGTGTTATATAATGAGGGCATCTTTTCATAAGAAAATAAGGAAAAACTATATAAAGCAAGGTCGTTTTAAAGGCATCTAAGTGACAATCCAGCCACCAAGTAGAACAGGCGTAGTCGGTACTTGTCGCTGTCGTTTTTTGAATACATAAGAAGTATCTTCCTCTTGGCAGTCGACGTTGATGTTGTAATGATTATGCGAAAAATTTGAATTTTAGATTTTCTGCTAGTCATGCAAAATATATTGCGAACAATATCTGCGTGTACCTAAGGGAATGAAATGTGTGCATTTTGAATTCTATTTCGATTTTCATTTCATTTTAAGTACATGCTATTGGTTTTTCAAGGTTTTTAAACAGAAGGCACTTTGAACAAGAAGCGTAAATAATTTGTCATAAATAAGAACTATATTCAATTTCGTGGAACCAAAATGTATGCGTAAATGGGGCAGAAATCTTTTTATAGATTTGTGTAAGTCTTATAGTAAAAAGGGAATACATGTAGATATAATATATACACAATCGAAACGCGTACTGGATATAAATGGTTTTGTGAAATAATATTACTTCTAAAGCCTTGCATATTTTCGCAATCACATCCACATGAATTTTCATTGACTCCAAAATATGTATACGCCTACTTAATATCGATTTGTTATTTAAGATTTCAGTACATTTACTATAATTATAGAAAAATCAATCACATTGGCGACTTGAGTTCTTCATCATCCGAAAATATTTTTCACGAAGACATTTTTTCAAATCCGGAAGCAGGAAATAATCACTAGGGGCAAAGTCTGGATTATAGGGTATATGTTGAATTTTTTCAAAACCACAATCTCACGCAACAGCCTTGGAAACTCACGCCGTGTGAACAGGGGCGTTGTCATAAAGAAGCAACACACACGCTACGAGTTTACACCGTCTTTGTTGTACTCAATGAGCAAGATTCCCTTTGATTTCCAAAAACTGTGACCATGAGCTTCCCGACAGACGGAGTGACTTACAACTTCTTCAGGGGGTCTGTTCCTTTTTTATGCCACTGCATGGGCAATTATTTGCTTTCAGGGTCATAGTGGTGAAACCATGTTTCGTCCCCAGTAACAATTCGATCCATAACAGCGTCAGCGTTCTTACGACACATCTCCAAAAGCTCTCTACAGCATGCAATTCTCATTTTTTTCTGAGGCGCTGTGAGAATTCGTGGCAACCACCTTGCACTGACCTTTGAAAGGTTAAGATAGTAATGAAGAATGGTGTGAATGGTACCAGTTGAAAGCTCGGTCATCTCTGCCATCATTTCACCTTTATTCGGGCATCCTCAAGAACAAGTTTTTCGACGTCTTAGATGCTTTCTCCCGTACAAGCAGTAGCCGGTGCGCCGGAGCGAGGGTTGTCTTCAATGCTCAATCTGCCTGTCTGAACTTACTTGACCATTTTTGCACAGTTTAAAATGAAGGTGCGGATTCCTGGTAAACAGCCATCGTCTCTTCATAAATAGTTTTTTGATTTATTTTCTTGCTTAGTGAAAAATTTAATTATAGCGCGATTTCAAATTTTCACCATCATTGTCTTAGTTACCATTCTGATTTTGTTTAACTAGACATTAAACGCGAATTAATAGTCACATTTATATGAAATTATATATGAATGCACTAAATAATAGTATTACTGGATAAATAAGTCATATATAACCACAGCTTCACCCGATACCGAGAATATATTGAACGCCCCTCGTATATTATAACTTTATTTTGCCAATTATTACCCGTTACTTTTGCCTTATGGCTTGACGTTTTTATTAATCCCTCCCGTTAATTAAGCTGCAATCAAAATTTGCTACTACTTTAGCTAGTTCTATCGGATTACAATTCAGACAAACCTACACTGGACAGCAAAGATCTGTAAGTAGGATGACCATTCCTGCAACAAATTTTACGAAAATAAATTTTATGAAGTTAGGATAAGATAAATTTTCGAACTAACATCTGACGAAACTTGTAATAGCTCTGTTAAAGATGTCATAATTGACGAAGAAAATACAACTCTCTGTAATAGAATAACTATCAAAAGTCAAAAGTTTTGTAATGTGCAAGCTCAGATCTGTTCAATTCGCGAACATCAACTCCCTACCGAATTCAAGAGTTTCGAATTTAACCGATATATTCATTTTGACTTAAAGAATTTGTGGCAGCAAACGACCCCTTTAGCGAACGCCTCATGACAATCCGCGTCAAGGCTAAATTCGGGAACATCATCCCAATTTGCGCTCACTCTCCGACAGAGGAGCAGGATGACAACATCAAGGATGACTTCTATGATCTCATAGAAAGAACATATGATCGGTGCACCAGCTACGACACCAAGATCGTTCTAGAAGACTTCAATGCTCAGCTGGGAAAAGTGGACATCTTTGCTGGAATCATTGGTAAATACAGGCTGCACGACAATACATCAGGAAACGGATTTCGCCTCGGGGCGGAACCTCTCTGTGTCTGAACATTCACAAACAACAGATTGATCACGTTGCGATCGACGTCAGACACTACTCCAATATTCTAAGAAAGAAGGAGGAAAGGTGTTATGGTAAGAATGAAGTCCAAAAGCTTTACCGAAAAGTAAAAGTCCACGATAAGCCAGATCTTCACTTAACGGCAGATCATGGAAAAGACTCACGAAGTGCAAATTGACACTCACCACCTATTCGTTGATTCTTAGGCCGCATATGACAATTTGCATAGAGACGAGCTATACAGTACCATGTCTAGCTTCGGCATTCCTACCAAAACTCTTGCTGCTCCGTCAAGGTCGGTAACGAACACACCGAGACGTTTAATGTCAAAAATGGTTTTAGACAAGGCGACGTCCTTCAACATCATCCTCGAGAATATCGTGCCTAACTCGTACGTCAACACCAGAGGCACGATCTTCCAGAAGTCAGTTTAATTGCTAGTTTACGCTGGTAACATTGGCGTGATTTGTCGAACATAACGAGCCGTTAATGAGCCGTTTCCTGGCATTGAATCGAAAGCAGTGGGTTTGGTGGTTAATGAGGGCAAAACAAAGTACATGCTGTCACCAAGAAAGGACATACAACGTCGGCGTCATACTAGGCAACAGAAACTTCGAGGTGGTGAAAGACTTCGTCTACCTAAGGATAACAACACCAGTACCGAAATCAAACGCAGAATCACTCTTGCCAATCACTGTTTCTTTGGGCTCAAGAGGCAATTGAGTACTAAAGCCCTCTCTAGAAGGACTAAACTAGCTTTATATAACAGCTTGATCATCCCCGTCCTACTATATGGCGCAGAACCTTGGACGTTAGCAAAGGCGGATGAGGAAGCCCTTAGTCTTTTCGAGAGAAAAGTTTTGCGTGCGATTTTTGGTCCTGTTTGCGTTGATGGCATTTGGAGGAGAAGATATAATGACGAACTTTATGGGTTGTAATGCTACATGCACCTCTTCAAGCGTCTTCGGATACAACGCCTAAGATGGCTAGGCCGTGAAGAGCGTATGGACACAACTGCTCCGGCCCGAAAAGTCTTCGAATCAGAGCCATTGGGACATACAACTAAGGACGGCCTAGGCTAAGATGCGCAATTGGAGGCACCTAGCGAAAGACCGTGCTGCCTGGAAAGGCATGGTGGTTAAAATCCAAATCCACTCCGGATTATAGCGCCACAAGAAGAAGAACAAGAAGAAGAAATTCTACTAAAGTAGAAGCAAAGAGTGCAGCATTGTCCCAAGGGCAGCAAAAACTCTTGGTTATTCGTAAAAAACATATAGAATTCCGCCTCGTCTTGAATACCAATACTCATTTGCAAATACATGCCACCTGTTAGCTCTTTGTACCTCTGTTGCCTTGTATAAATGGCTTAGATTCGAAGTCTTGTCGGGTTGGAGCATTGGTGTCCATACGCTCTACATGGCCTAGCCATCTTAAGCGTTGTATCCAAAGATTCTTGACCAGGTGCATGTTGCTGTATAGCCCATAGAGTTCTTTATTATATTTTCTCTTCCAAATGCCATCAACGCAAACAGTACCAAAAATCGCACCCAAAACTTTACTCTAAAAAGACTAAGGGCTTCCTCACCCGATCTTAGTAACGTCCAGGTTTCTGCTCGATAAAGTAAAACTGGGATGATCAAACTGTGATACAAAGAAAGCTTCGTTTTTCAAGAGAAGGCTTTATTATTCAATTGACTCCTGAGCATAAAGAATCAACAATCGGTAATATTGATTTTGCGTTTGATTTCGACACTGGTGTTGTTATTATTTTGACACTGAAGGTATCAGTGAGTTCGTTACCAACCTTGACGGAACAGCGAGAGTTCTCCATCGTTATCCTACACAATTTGACGAATTTTGAAGGAGTTTGGGGTCATATGCGGCCTTAAAGTCGACGATAGGTGGTGGGTGTTGATTTGTACTTATTAAACCTTTTCCTGGATCTGTCGTAAAGTGAAAATCTGGTCTATTGTAGACTTTCCTGGTCTGAACACACACTGATACGGACCTGTCAAGGTGTGAACAAATGGTTTCAGACGCTCACACAATACGGCAGAGAGGATCTTGTAAACGATGTTAGGAAGGCTGATCCCTCGTCTCCTTTCTTGTGGACCGGACAGACGACGCTGAGATTCCACTCTTTGGACATGCTTTCCTCCGACCATATCTTACAGATGAGGTGGTGCATGCTCCCGGGTCGTCTCCAGCTGGTTAAAATATTTTCTGCGGACAGTTCTACAGCTCCTTCTTCAGCTTCGATATTGCTATCTTCTATTCGTCCAAGTTGGGGTGACGGAATTCTTATTTATCATCGTCCAAATTAACACGTTGACTGCCTACATGCAATTTTGCCAAGTGTGTTTTTTTGTGGTAGAGTGTTTTAAATAGATGTAAAATTGTGCCGTTTTTACAGTTTTGGAAACATGGCCGCCGGTGAGTCATGTGGCATCATGATAGTACATAGATGTGTATGGTACCACATGACCCACCATAAGTCATACTGTTATAATTAGTTTAAATTTTTCGTTACATATAAACATATGTTCTGAGGATAAACATCAATAATTGTAAAATGCCAAAAAATTGTATGGATCTTCAGATAATGCAGCTTCTGATGATATAGATGAATTTGATTTTGAGGGTTTAGATTCAGAAGAATTCAGCTGTTGTATTAGTCATATAGAGAGACAAATGAGGTGTGCTTATGTTCAGAACAAAACATGACCGCGAAGTCGAGGCATGCTATTTCCCCCCGCTGAGAAATACAGTTCGGTGGTACCACAAAATTGCTTTTGAATATTTCCTTTCAACATCTGTGATCAATGCATTGTTGCTGTATAAAGAAAAGGCACAACAAAATATTCAAATTGTAGAGTTCCGCAAATCGATATATAAAGCTGTATGTGAGCAAACAACTACCAACTTACAGATGGAATCTCAGCCTTCTTCATCTCATGCCCTGGAAGAATATCAAGAAAGAGACCGCAGCAATCGTAAACTAAAAAATGTTGTTTGAATTGCTATGAGGACTTATCAAAAGTAATGGGATGGAGTGAAGCTGTAAAAAAGCCAAACAAGTTTCAACTTTTTGCAATAAATGCGATGGAAAGCCAGCATTTTGCTTAGAATGCCTCAAAAAGAAACATTAATTTTTTTTTATCATGTTTTATATTATTTCTTATATTATATTTGTACCGAAAAGTCAAAGAACTATTGCTATCTATGACCTCTTTTTTTGTTTGGATCAAGTAATGGACTTTTAACTACATGCCCAGGAAGATAATACGATATATTATTCTACCGAAAGACTGAGATAATACGATGGCAAAAACACACACCGGTCATGTGGCAGCCAACGTGTTAAGTAGAACATTTTGCGTAACAGCGGAATTTTCCGTTAAGGAGTCTACAGAAGTGATCCTTTCTGATTCTCAGCACAGACAGCCACTCTACCATAAGTTGTCCATTTTGGTCCCGGCAGGCTTCGGTCCGAACCTTGAATCCGCCGAATAGCTTTGGGAAAAACTTTCGGACTTCATACTTGCCATAACACCTTTCCATTTTATCGACCGCGCGTTCCTGTTCGTAGAGATCACGATCAGCCCTCACTGTTCGATGCAGCGTTGCCTTATAGGCTACAAGTTCTTGCCTACACTCGTCGTCAAAGCATGGGTTCCTTCTAGATGGTGACGTAAAACTCAGTACATCAGTGGCAGCTTCTTTGATGGCTTCTTGGCTACGATTCCAGTCTTCTTTTACGGTTAGTGCAGGCAACGTCGAAACCCTAATCTCAGAGAGCCTCTTTCGAGCGGCAAAGTTCTCAATGATCAGTTGCGATTGTAGCTTATTTTATCTGGATATCATAAACCTCCAAGAGAACGTTTATATTGGAGTTATGATGAAGATCTTACAGTCCCTCTTGTGGCAAATTCTTTGTCCAGTAATCGTTTTTTAGATATAAAGCGAAACTTGGATTTGGTAGACAATAACATGGCAAACAGATCTCAAGATAAGATGTTTTAAGTGAGGCCATTGTGTGATCTTATACAAAAGTTCTGCCAATATGGAGTATTTCACGAAAATATTTCAATCGATGAGTCTATGATCAGATATTATAGGCATCACTCTTCAAAACAGTTTATAAGAAAAAAGCCTATTAGATTTGGGTACAACTGACAAACTGGGTGGCTGCTAGTTCTGATGGATTTTGGTACTCTTTCGACTTATATTTTGGCAAAACAACTGAAATTACAAAGGCATTACTTGGTACCAGGGTTGTGAAATCACTGCTCTTAAAAATGCCAACAATTCCTAAAGAGCACACAATATATTTTGATCATTTTTTTACAAGTTACGACTTGAGGAGATCTGGATATAAGGTCACTGGAACTATTCGCGATAACCGGACAAAAGAAAAACAAACAGCTACACCCTGTCAAAAGTATGAAAAAGGCGCCAAGAGCTGAATATGATAACATGTTCGACTCAAACAATGAGCTTTTACTCGTAAGGTGGAAAGACAACAGCGTATGTACTATAGGCACAAATTTTGATACTGTGGAACCTGTTGGCCAAATAAACCCCTGGTGTTAACAGAGTAAATAAAAGGTGGACGTGAGTATTCCAAGTTTATTCCTGAAATACAATAAAGGAATGGGCGGCGTAGATGAAATGGATGGATCTATATCATTGAAATATGATAAATGGTGGTGGCCCATTTTCACATACGTGGTGGATATAAGCTTAGCTAATGCTTGGCGTCTACATATTTTGACCAGTTCTGAGGGCTTTGACCAACTAGCATTTAGAAGACATATAGCTCTACATTATCTTCACTTTCGAACTAGCAACAAAACACGTCCATCTGGCTCGGCACTATCGGGTCAAAACCCAAGCAACAATGGACACAACCCAGTAAAACTACCTAAACAGTTACGATGTGTTCTATGCCATACTCGAATAAAATGGCAATGTGAACGGTGTCAGAAAACTATGTGTATTGATAAGGATAGTTTTAAGAATTTTCATTCTCAAGTGCCCACTGTACTATTAAAAGTACACAACAAAAATCACCTCATATTAACTTTTTTTTTAATTTCTAATTGTAAAATATATGTAATGTAGCCCCTAGTATTCCATTGTTAAAGTTATATAGAAGTAAAATAATAGTTTTCCTTAAGGCGTTAACGGGTTAAAAAGGTTTGCTGGTGTCATAAATAGTTGATATGTCTTCATCCGAGGCACGTTGTCATCTCTGCACTGTTTTTTTTTACGTGGTGAAAAAATTACCCTCACGCAGCTCAACTTAATAACTCACAGTTCAGCTAAAAAACAATGTATTTTAATTTTATCAAACTTATTTCTAACCGCACACAACAATACACTCTCACTAACTGAACTATCCAGAATATTAATTTCCCCAATATCCCAAACTCAGTACTCACCTCTTTTCCAGAAAAGCAATCTAAGCACTTTTTCCGCTGTGCGTGTGTCTCAGTCGACAAATTTACCTGTGTAATCTCTCCCCCATTAAGATTAAAATTCTCCTGAATTGTACATGGTTTCGGAATCTCATGGTCTAAAGTATTAATTGATAATTTTAGGTCTGTTTTTCTTCGCAATAACTTGACAGTGATGATGAGTTCACATTTTTATGTAGTTTTAACAATTTAATATGTTCCAAGTTTTCTATATTTTTTTACATGATATCTTCAAAACTTATTTCTTTACTTAAGTTATAACCTTTATAGTCTTCATAACAGAATGTTTCGTTAAATTCAGCATTCATATTGTTAAATATTTTATTTAAAATTTTAACTGTACAATTATTTAATTTTATGAAATAGTTCCCAAAAAGTTTAATATTTCGATCATCACAATAGTGTTTCAGTTTGTAAAAGTCGAGTCTTGGTCGAGTCTACTTGGCTGAACTATACCCTGCTTCGCTGATGCTATATTGCCTAAAATCTGGTTTACCTTTTCGTCTAGTATCCGGAGTTTCATTACCTGATCTAATTTTATTTGCTGTGTCACTATTCGTTTTTCATTAATGCTCATTTCCGAATAAGCCCTAGTAAGTTCTTTTCTGTCTGCTTCTATCGTTTGCTTTAATAAAAAGATACTATCATTAAAATGTGAATTAATTTCTATTTGTTTATCAAGGCTTCTTATAGCGTGTTCATCGTTTGGTTCGACTATTTGGAGGTGTTCTGTTATTTCCAGCCTGTCGTCGTTGCCCATGGTTCCAAATAACCAATTCAGTGTTTTACCAACTATGAGCGTTTTTTTTTTTTTGTTTAAATAACAAATTAATAAAACTCTAATTATTAATGGGAAAGTAAACACATTTTATTCAAAGTATTGGCCATTCCTTTCTTCACATTTTGACCACCTTTCTGGCAATTTGTGAATACCACGCCAATAAAATTGTTCGTCTTTTAAAGCAAACCAAACCGACCTCCTCGTAGGAATCAAAGTGCTGCTCAGCCAATGCGTGTCCCATCGATGAAAACAAATGGTAGTCGGAAGGAGCCAAGTCTGGTGAATATTGCGGGTGGGGTAGCTGCTCCCAGCCAAGTGTTTTGATTGTATCCTGAACCGGTTTTGCTTTGTGTGCAGGTGCATTGTCATGGAGCAAAATTATCTTGCCGTGTTTTCTGGCCCATTCTGGTCGTTTCTCGATCAATGCATGGTTCAAATTGATCATTTTTTGTCGGTAGCGATCAGTATTAACGGCTTCACCAGGTTTTAGGAGCTCGTGGTACACCTCCCTGGTCCCACCAAACACACAGCATTGTCTTCTTGCCAAATCGATCTGATTTTGCAGTCGATATTGATGGTTGTCCCAGATTAACCCATAATTTTTTCCATTTATAATTCTTAAAATAAATCCATTCTTCATCGCCAGTAACAATCCAATGCAAAACAGATTTTCTTTTGCATCTTTGAAGCAAAATTTCACAAGTGTTTTTCTGGTTTTCCATCTGTCTTTCATTCAATTCATGTGGCACCCATTTTCCACACTTTTGGATCTTTCCCATAGCTTTTAACGGTCAGAAATTGTTTGTTGTGTAACATTTAACATAGCTGCTATTTGTTTTTGACTCAAAGTGTCATCTCCATCCAATATCGTTTGCAATTCGGCGTCTTCAAACTGTTTTGGTGGTCTTCCACGTTCTTCATTTCTCACATCAAAATCATTATTTCTGATTCGTTGACACCATATTTTGCAAATTGCTTTTGATAGAGCATGATCACCATATGCCTCGACCAGCATTCGATGCGACTCTGCAGCACTTTTCTTCAAATGAAAACAAGAAATCAATGCTTTCCGCAAATCATCACTTTCTGGTACAAAATTCGACATTTTTAACACGATGCAAAAATATGATGTTGTCTGTTCAATAACTTGATGTATACTAAATATTTTTCAAAGATGTAGTAGGAAACAAAAAAAAAAGGTGCTCGTTCACAACAAATGTTCCCTATCGAGACATTT
The DNA here is from genome assembly GCA_955652365.1 of Eristalinus aeneus. NCBI lineage: Eukaryota > Metazoa > Arthropoda > Insecta > Diptera > Syrphidae > Eristalinus > Eristalinus aeneus. The sequence continues at coordinate 16,738,208 of OY019132.1, read as the reverse complement.
GTATCTCGACGTTCACTTCATACCGGTATATCGTTGTTCTTTATGAGCCCGCGTTTTTGTCTGATTTTTCTATTTGGTTCTACAGTTCTGATTTTTGCGTCAAGTAATCTAATTCTTTTCTGATGATCGGGTCATTTACTATTTGTATTTTTTGAACGTGTCCTTCTAATAACTCTATTGTATGTCGTAAGTCTCTGGTATTAACTATGTGTAGTATTGTCTTAAAGTCTTCAATTACTACTGTCTTTCCTGTGTTGACTATATAAAATCTATTGGTCTCTAGTTTCTGTACGGTCAGCATTGCTATTGTGGGTTGTATGAGTAAGGTCAGTGTTAGATACACTAAAGTCATCTGTAAATAGACGAGGAAGTTAGTCTGCAAACATTACTTCTTCTGGAGTCATTTTGAGAGTAGTTATTATAGTTTTCGACTGCTTTGTGCATCTTCTGGACTAGTGTTAGTCTGAATTTCTCATAGTAACTAATTTCTCCTGTAATATCAAATGAAATCGTTTTATATCACTATTGCCTGTATGTGTAGTGGGTTTTGTTAAATGTAACTCTATTTGTTCTCTTATTAAAAAATCCTTGAAATTTTCCGCCTTAAATTCATTGTCTGATATTATCTCATCTGGTTTGCCAAATTTGGAAAAACCTTCCTCTAGTACCTCTATTTTCTGGATCTAGTTTCTATAAGGTAAATAATAAACGTAAGCTTTCTTAGTTAGCTTGTCTATTAAAGTTAGTAATAGTTGTTTCATGAAATAATATATATCCATATAAAGAATTTGGTTGGGTCTAGATGGTGTTTCACTTATTTCAAATTTTTGATTTGATTGGTTTTCGTTCGTATTTAGTCTCTGTACATGTCTTACAGTTATTGATTATATTTGTTATTTCTTCAACTAAGTGAGGATAATATATTTTATTCTTTAATGTGTGAAAGGTTTCTATAATTTCACTATGCATGCTCTCTTTCGTGTGATATAATGCTATCTGTTTTTGAGCTTCTTCCAAAGTTCTGATTTCTTGCGCTCTTAAAGTTGCTTTTATAAATCGTAATTGTTTATCATGGCTAAAAAGTTTTATAGCAATTTTGTATTTTGTTGAATTCATGGTAAGATAACTCTGTATAGATTCCTGTGATGCTGGGTTTGATAAACCTTCTTAGCAGGTCAGACCAATAGTCCTCATCTCTGGTCGTATCAACAAATATTATATTTCTATTGTGTAAAACTTTTATTTCCTTGTCCGCGTCGTAAGTCAATGTTAGTTGAGTTTTATATTTGCAGACTATTGTTTCCATAATGGGAATATAATCCAATTGTTGTTCATCTTGTGAATGGACTGTTGCTTCATCAGAAACTTGACTAACAGATTCTTCTTCTTTATAATCAACCCCATTATCATTTGTTCCCGGTATCTTACTCAAGAAATTCGCTACCTTTTTGTACTTTCCTTTCATTTACTCAAGGAGCCAACGTTGGTTTCTTTGGCTTAACTCTTTGCCTGAATATTTTTTATTCACATACTTTATCGGTAAATGATCAGTTACAATTTTGAGACGTTTTCCCCAAAGATATGATCTAAAGTACGACACTGCCCATACAATCATCAAGAATTCTTTGTCAGTGACAGAATAATTCTTTTCGTGACCGTTAAAGGATCTCGAAGCATAACACACTGGTTGTCCCTCTTGTGTTAGTACTGCTCCGATAGCGTGATTACTGGCGTCAGTAATAAGCGTAAAGCTTTTGGAAAAATCAGGAAGTTTTAGAATGAGGTGTTTTGTTATATTTACTTTTAATGCTTCAATAGCTTCAATATAATCTTTCACAAACTTTCTGTAGAATCCTCTCACTCCTAAAAATTTGTTGAGTTTCTTTTCTGTCTTGTGGATCGAGTATTCCTGAATGCACTTGATTTTCTCTGGGTTGGGTTTCATTCCCTCTGCTGTGAGTACATGCCCTAAGAATTCTGGGCTTTTCTTTAAAAATGAGCATTTGTTAGATTGTATTTTCAGATTATGTTCGGCTAATCTTTCAAATATTAACTTTAGATTTTGTATATACTCCTGCAGACTGGTTGAAAAGACCAATATGTCATCTATGTAACAGACACATATTTGTTTGATGTAGTCTCGAAGGATGCTATTCGTCAGCCTTTGGAAGGTTGCTGGCGCATTCTTTAACCCGAATGACATTCTTAGGTATTCAAACAACCCATCTGGTGTTGTGAATGCTGTTTTGGGAATATCGTCTGGGTGCATTAGAATCTGGTGGTACCCTTTTGCCAGATCTATCGAAGAAAAGTATTGGGCTCTTCCCAATTTATCTAAAATGCTCATCAATAGTAATTTCATTGAGCTGCCTGCTGCATAACCTAAATTTCTGTTTCCTCGTTAGTTGGTCTCCTTCTTTATAAATCAAGTTCCTGTACTGATCTAATAGATTTTGAATTGCGGTTTTCTCCTCTGGATTAAGATGTTCTAGTTCAACTTTTTTGTATCCGAATTCAGTTCGAAACAATCGAAACTAGTTTCGTCATCCGAATATAATGATAGATCTGTACCGTTCTTCAGAATAATACCTTTATTATCAATATCGAGAGTTTTGACAATTTTCTTCAGAATGTCCATACCCGTTAGTAACGGGTTAACTTCATTGATGGTTACATTAAGGTATATTTTATCTCCGAGGCCTAATTTAGAAAAAAAAGTTTGTTCGATATTATGAATTTCTTCTTCTCTAACATTGTTTTGATCAATTTGTCCTATCTCCATAGGCTCTCCTTGACGTTGAGCATTTCTATTCCGACCTGAAGGGTTGAAAACTGGCCAGCTATTATAATTACTATGATGATTATTGTGATAATTACTATGATATTCTTGTACTGGCCTGTTTTGATTATAGGTGTTGCGAAATTGGCCTGACTGATTTCGGTTTACCTGCCCTGAATGATTATGTTTAAACTGTCCTAAATTATTATACTGTCCATTGTTGTTTCTAAATTGTCCAAAGTTATTTTTGAATTGTCCGTTATTATGTCTATTGTTGTATGTCGTATGTCATTTGATATCGCAAGTTTTTCTAAATTACCATGATCATAACCTAATGTCTCTAGACAAGTTTTCTAAAACTAGTTGATTTGTCCTCTTTATCGAAATTGTATAAAATGTTTTTACACACTCTGTCTGACTATTGTCATAGGTTGCAAAACTATTAACATTTTTTATAATTTCTTCAATTTTATAATTAAGATCAGAGATAGAACTTACTTTGAGGAATGTAATTTTTCCTGAGATTTTTTTATAACTGCTAGCTGGTCGGAAATGTTGCTTGAAGATCTGCTTCGCCTCTTCCCAGTTGTTTAAGGGATTGTTGAGTAAAAGTTCCTTCGCCGCTCCAGTGATCTTAGAGTTGTATATCGATTGCCACAGCTCGTTCTTCTTGACCACGTTGTTCTCCGCATCCAGTCTAGTTTGCACGACGGTGATGAAATATGTGAGAAGATCTCTGTTCCCATCGAATTCCTAACTGAGGTGTACCGCTCGGCTTCATGAGGTGTACCGCTCAGCTCGGTGGCTCCGGATTGTTTCTGGTACACAAAGTTTCTGGTACACACTTCGATTGCTTGCACCAATCTGTCCACTGTTTCACGATTTATTTCCTGTTCTATAATGCTATCCCACAAGTATAATTTGCTTTTGCGTGGAATTTTGTTGCTTTGAGTTTGTGAGTTTGTAATAGTGTTTATGCAGTTTTCTTTTGGGTCCAAGGTGTTATTTTATCTTTTTTAAATACACTTGGTACACTTCACTTTACGGTTTTAGTCCGTTCTCGTTGGATCCTTACCGGTTATAAGGATCCTACCGACTGCGCCACTCAAATTAATAAGTCACGGTTGAGCTGAAAAAAAATATTTTTATCTTATCAAACTTATTTTTAACCGCACTTAACAACACTCTCTCACTAACTGAACTATCCAGCACATTCATTTCTCCTTTATCCCAAGTTCAGTACTCACCTCATTTCCAGAAATGCAATCATAGCAGTTTTTCCGCTGCGCGTGTGTCTCAGTCGACAAATTTACCTGTGCGCGTGTACGGAGTGTGGATCAGGTGACGAAAAGATATTGCACTTCTGTGAGGAGTTTGTAACCTTCTGTGAGGGGTATGTAACCTTCTGTGATAGGTATTTAACCCGCACAATACACAGACCGGTAGGCCAGGCCCATTAGTGAAACCCTCGGGTGGAGGGATTCGCTAGATACATTGGTTTACCACACAACGGGGGCTGTGAATGCTATCCAATAGGCGCCGCGAAGATGATATATGTTAAATTGTCATGTGCACTAATGAGAATAGTGATGGTAGCTTGCCTTGCCAAGCGCAATCAACAACGTTACTTCTTGTGGACAGACCCATGCCACCCTTCCGCATTCCTTTCCTTTCAAACTGACACCAATTCCAATTAAAAACTCCTAGTTGACACCGGCGCTGATATATCTATCATACCGCCCAGTCGAAGTTTACACAATAAACCAGATGAACGAAATTTCCTTTACGCTTACTTACATACTTACTTCTTTCAAAACCTTTGGAGACAAATTGTTTACACTTAGATCTGGAGTTAGATCTTAGACACATAAATCTCGTCGATTGTTGAACAAGCCATTCGCATTGCTGTAACATAACTTAAAGGAAAGGGTAATTATGAATCTGTCTTCAATCGACAAATACTTACCATTCCAGAAGTTACTACAAGAGTTTAGGGACATCACACACAGTACTTTGTCACCGACCACATTACGACATCAAGTAGCTCACCACATCGTTACAAAAGGTCCAGCAATATTATGCCACCCACGTCGCCTATTTCCAGAAAGATTAAATGCAGTGAAGCTGAGTTTCACTATATGATGGCACAGGGAATTTGCCGTCCTTCCCGCAGTCCATGGGCCGTTCCGCTTCACTTCGTCGAAAAATCGAATGGTGAGTGCAGGCCGTGTGATAATTATAGACGCCTGAACACTGTGACCGAACCCGATCCTTACCCGATACCACACATACACTCATTCGCTAGAAAAGAAGAAGACTTCTTCGACGATAGATCTGAAAAGAACGTATCACCAAATACCGGTTAAAGCAAAAGACATCCTTAAAACGATGATCACCACACCATTTGGAATGTTTGAATTTGTTCGCATGTCATTTGGGCTGAAAAATGCTGCCCAGACATTTCAACGTTTCATGGACGAAGTCTTAAAAGACTTGGATTTTGCAAATACTTTCCTCAATGACATCTTTGTAGCATCCGAAGACATCATCCGGCATGAGCAACATCTCCTCCGTCTGTTTCACAAGCTTCTCGAGTACGGACTCATAATCAACATCTCGGAATGTACAATCGGTCAGACTAGCGTAATTTTACCAACAACAACACCAACCCCAGAACGAAGTGGAGCATTGAAGAGAATTACAAATCCAAGTCAATGAACTCAGCAAACTTCTTACATTGGTAAGTTTAATCGCCGATTTATACCGAATGCGGCTGAAAAGTAACAACTACCAACTCATCAAAGTAAACAAGAAAGAAAAGCGAACACACCCTGATCCATCATCATTTCCGCGATCAGATGGTCAATTGGGACTCATGATAGACTCATCCGAAAAAGCCGAGGAAACCGCCTTGCAACAACTAGCCGGTACTGGGTTATAGAAACCACAGTTTTTACTCGGAAAAGTTAACGTGCGCGCAAACAAAAGCGGTAAAGCATTCTCGGCATGTGCTGGAAGGATGTGCATTTGTCATATATTCGGATAACAAACCGTTGTTTTTCGCATTCGAGCAAAAATTGGATAAGGCTTGGCGGGCCAAAAATCAAAAATACACAGACAAAACAACGATCCAGTTACGATGACCGAAGCCACACGAAGAAATCTGATACCCCACATGCGCAATCAATTCACCTGCACGCGCAGTCGATGCACTGCACGCGCAAATTACACTTTTGCAATTAATCAAAATTTATGTATCATATTTTGTTGACAATACTTGTTGTTAATTCAGCATTTTAAATGTATAAAAAGGCAGACCAAATCATTGTGAATTTAGAATGTAAGTTAGAGTACGAACTATCATAGCTCCTAAAATAAATTTTTTTGAATAAAATAGATAACGTTTTCTTAACTGGCGCCCGAGCAGCAGGGACCTGACGTTTGGAACTATTTTATCTCAATTCTTCGCGAAACAGTTGACACGACAACTTAACCCGTGAGATCTAAGTAAACGCGTCGCGCCGTTTTCGTGAAAAAAAAAACTCTCACTTTAACCGTAAGAACAAAGTGACGTCGCTATTGAATCACTTTCCCATTAGAACAAGTGAACAGTGCGAGACTAAAAAGGGGAAAAACTGTGTAGTGAAATAGTGAACCGTGCCCTAGTAGGAAGGACGACACCAACCAAAAAGGACTAGTCGGATCCACATCAATGCACAAGTACAACGCAGGACTCTTAACGCTGTGAGTACCTAATTTACTTTCTCTAAAACGTGTAAAATACGTGTAAAATACATATTCCTAAAAAATGGAAGAGCAATTGAAAGCATCCATTTTAGAATTAACCGGTGCACTAAACGCGACTATTGAAAGAATCAAGGCTCTCGAAATAAAAGTAAGCACGTTTGAAAACCGTACACTAACAGAAGACGAATTTGTCACATTACCAAGAACCGAAAAAGATCTCGCTGATATTCAAAAATTACCAGACAGTGTAAGAGATCTACAAATCTTTGACGGAAACCCGATCAACTTCGTGTCTTGGGTGCATTCCGTCGAAACAATTTTGAAAAGTTATGAGATTGTAAAATATAAGCCAATCTACGGGGCAATCCTTCGTAGTATTCGGCAGAAAATAAGAGGCAACGCTGACACAGCACTCATCTCTTATAATATATTTGATGACAATTGGGCATCAATTAAAAAATGTTTATCTTTGCACTATGCTGATAAACGAGATATACGCATACTGGAACACCAGCTGAATACACTCATACAAAGCAGTTCCACAATTGATGAGTTTTACGCACGCGTTAACCATCAATTATCATTAATAATAAATAAGCTCAAAACAGAAGATTATTCTATAGAGACAACCGATGCACTAATCACAAACTACAGAAATCGAGCTCTGGATGTATTTAAAAGAGGAGTGAATGGCGAACTAAGTAAGATTTTGCTCATACAAAAGCCACAAAATCTCCCAGAGGCTTACACCCTGTGCCTTGAGTACCAAAACCTAAATATGAGAAATATCATAGTGCATAAGAAAGAAAGCAATAGTTCATTTACTACGACGTACAATACAATGTCAACTCCTAAGCCACTTCCGCGACAACCGCCTAAGCCGACTCCAAGACCAGTGCCCAGAAACTTGACGGTTCAACAAAGGAATGAAGCTTTTAATATACAACACAGAAACAATTTCGCACCAAGGACATATAATCCGCCACCCAGACCAACACAACCAAAACCGGCAGAGCCCATGGATGTCGACAGATCGGTACAAACGAAGCAAGTCAATTATATGAATAGATCAAATTTCATAACACCGAATAGACCACCAGGATCATCAAACATCCCACAGAAGCAACAACGACTCTACAATATTGAGTCATACGAAGACGAAGAACAAAACCAAGAGTACATACAACAACGTATAAAGTCTTTAAGTGAAGATTACAATGAGGAACATGAAGAAAGATATTCGGAGATAAATTTTATGACAGATGCCTCTCTAGTGTTCCCTATATAGAATATCGGACACGAGATGGCAAGGTACTGAAATTCTTAATAGATACTGGTGCCAACAAAAATTTTGTTAAAGCTGAAATCGCACAAAACTCAAAACCAACGAACAAGCCTTTTAAGATTCAATCTGCAGCAGGAGAAATCTGTGTAGGAAATGACACAATACTAGAATTTTTCGTTTTACCAGGTCTAAAATCCTTTGATGGCATAATAGGTGATGATACTCTGAAAGAATTAGGAGCAGTCATCAATCGTGAAAATAATACAATGACCATAAGACCTAATATCCGAATACCACTGAAAGAAAAGCAGTCAGCACAAGTGAATAACCTAACTATAAGATATAACCATTTAGACGTCGGCACTAAAATTAAAGTCAGAAATCTAATTGAAAAACATAAAGTAATCTTTGGGCCAATAAATGATGAGAAAATTATTGATACTAAAGTAAGGGCAGAAATTCGCACAACGACGAACGAACCTGTCTATGTTAAAACTTATCCATATCCAGTTAACATGAGAGAAGAAGTCAACAAGCAAATCTCAAAACTGCTTGCGGACGGGATTATACGGCCGTAAAAAGCCCCTATAATGCTCCCATTTGGGTTGTTCCAGGATTCCAGGTTGAATCAGGAAATATCGAATGGTTATCGATTTTAAGAAACTTAATTCGATTACTGTACCCGATACCTACCCGATTCCCGATATTTCCAGCACAATATCCAGTTTGGGGAAAGCGAAACTTTTTACAACCCTAGATTTGACGTCCGGATTTCATCAAATTAAAATGTATGAAAAAGACATACCAAAAACCGCATTTTCCACTTTAAATGGAAAATTCGAATTTACAAGAATGCCTTTTGGTATAAAAATGGACCAGCAATATTTCAACGAATGATAGACGACGTTTTACAAGACTTCATCGGTAAAATCTGTTACGTTTACATAGATGATGTAATGGTTTTCGGAGCAACCACAGAAAAAATGTTACGTAACCTAGACACAATTTTCCAAAGACTAAAAGAAGCAAATTTAAAGGTAAACCTTGACAAAACCGAGTTCTTTCAAACGGAAACAGAATTCTTAGGATTTCTCATCACCAACAACGGAATAAAGTCAGATCCTAAGAAAGTGGCTGCAATTCAAAAGATAAAAGCACCTGAGAACCTGAAAGATCTGAGAGGATTTCTGGGACTAGCATCCTATTATCGACGTTTTATTAGGGATTTCGCGAAGATAGCGAAACCTTTAGCCAATCTTACAAGAGGTCCGAATTCACAAACTAAAGCAAATCAATAGAAGAATATAAGGATTCAGCTAAACGAAAAGGAAAAAGAAGCATTTCATAATCTCAAAACCTTGCTAGCATCATCAGAAATACTTACCTTTCCTGACTTCGACAAGCCATTTATACTGAGCACAGATGCATCCAATCACGCCATTGGAGCAGTGCTAAGTCAAGGAGAAATTGGAAAGGACAAACCTTATATGTATATGTATGTATATCCCGCTCATTAAACAAAACGGAAGAGAACTATGCGACCAACGAAAGAGAAATGCTGGCCATAGTTTGGGCGTTGGATAATCTGCGCAACTACCTGTATGGTGCAAGAAAAGTCAAGATATTGACGGATCATCAGCCATTAACCTTTGCACTTAGCTAACGCAACACAAATTTAAAGTTAAAGAGATGGAAGGCTAGGATTGAGGAATATAACTACGAGTTCTTATATAAGCCTGGAAAGACAAATGTAGTAGCCGATGCCCTATCCCGATTGAAGACAGAAATAAACGCTTTAACTGAAACCACTGATACAGCAGACACCATGCATAGTGCCGAAGAAGATGGAACAGATCTAATTCCCCATTGTGAAGCTCCAATCAACGTTTTTAAGAATCAGATAATTATCGGCCAAGGTAAAGTCAACGCCTATGAACAACCTCATCCATCATACAACAGACACTACATCGGAATAAGAAATTTAACAAGGGAACATCTCATTAACATTCTTAAGGCTAAATTGAATCCCAATATAATAAATGGTATAAAAATTCCTGAACGAAACATCCAAATGTTACAGGACGTGTACAAGGAGAACTTTGCCGCATTCAAGATAAGAATTACACAGAGGATAGTAGAAGATATTGCAAATGAAAATAATCAAATTCTAAAAATTCAAGAAGACCACAATAGAGCACACCGAAACGCCATAGAGAATAAAGAACAGCTTCTGGAACGACGTTATTTTCCCCAAATGACGAGTAAAATAAAGAAGTACATAAAAAAATGTGATATTTGAGATATGAACAAATATGACAGATATCCACTGAAACCAGAACTCCAAAGTACACCAATTCCAACCTATCCTACAGAAATATTACACTTAGACATTTTGGAAATTGAAGGTCAAAAATTCATAACATGTATAGATAAACTCTCGAAATTTGCAAAATTCTTTTCCATAAAGGATAAATCTGCTCTCTATTTACAAAACAAACTTACCACTATTTCTCAGCACCTAAAATTCTGGTAATGGACAATGAAGTAAGTTTCAATAGCCCAATTATTGATAACTTTATAAAGTCATTAGGCATACAAATTTACAAAACTCCTGTAAATAAAAGTGAAGTGAATGGAACAATCGAGAGAGTTCATTCAACTATCATTGAAATTACAAGATGTTTAAAGCGAGAATATCCGGATCTAGATTTAAGGCAACTTATTGAAATATCAGTCAATCGATACAATAACACGGTACATTCAGTTATAAAAAGGAAACCGGTTGACATATTTTTTGGAAGATCAAATCGTATTAATTACCAAAATTTACTAAACTTCAAGACCAAATTGAATTCTGATTTAACAGAGCAAATTAAAAAGCACCAAACCCAAAAACAGATGAGAGAAAATCTAAAGAAAAAAAAACCAAAAAAATACGAACCAGGAGACACAATTTTTGTTACCGACAAAAAACATAATAGCAAGTTTAAGCCTGTTTTTCGAAAAGAGATAGTTGCAAAAGACAACAGAGTTACAGTCTCAACACTTTCTGGAAGGCGAATACACAAATCAAATATTAAAAATTGTTAACCATATTTCAGATTCTTTTGGACAGCGTTCGCTACAGTAGAAGTCTTTGAATACCATATTCCTATCATAACCATTAAAAAAGGTTCCGGCCAAATAATAGATGGAAACTTTAAGCTCATACACATCATCGAGCTAGGAAAATATGAAGGAATTCTTACGGAAATGAAATCGTTACTACAAGAAAATGTTAACCACACTAATGTCATCAGACCCCAGGTTTTACATCTGATAACTCAAATCGGAAACAAATTGGAAAGCCTCAAACAACGCCAACAGCGAAGACCAAGATCCATTAATTGGCTGGGTTCAGCATGGAAATGGATAGTTGGGAGTCCCGACGCTACTGACTGGGACAACATTCTTCAAACACAAAACGAATTCATAAGCAATAATAACAGACAGTTTAAAATTAATACAAAAGTAATGGAAATGGCAGATGCACTTTCTGGAAGTTATAATAAAATACTTGACTTTATAAATAAAGACAACATAGGACAAGCCGCACAAGTTATATTCAATAAATTAACAATATTAAATAACCAAGTTAACGAAATCATATTAGCTGCTCAATTAGCCAAAAGTGGAGTTATTAACACAAATCTTTTAGACAAAAATGAAATAAATGAAATTCTTACTCGACTCGAATCTCTTCCGTATGACAACGAGATAGAAGCTATTGAATACTCTAAGCCAACTATGGTCATAAAAGATTCAACTATGCTGTATGTATTATCAATGCCGATAACTAGTGGAATGGAATACAATCACATCCTTATACGCCCAACAATTATACAAGAACGCCAAATATATCTTGATTTCCAAGAAGTACTAGTTAGCAGTAAAAAACAGTTTGAAATCACTTCAGCATGCAGATCTACGAGAAAGATTATAATATGCCAAAGTAATCAATTACATCTATTGCCAGAAGACCACTGTATAACACAGCTAATAAAAGGAATCAACGTAAGATGTGATTACCATCAAAACAACGGTTCAATCATTGAAATTATAGGCGATAACACAATCTACTTAACCAACTTCAATGGAACACTTTATCATCAAAATTCTTCAAGACGAATAGAAGGAAGTTTTCTCATACAATATGTTAACGAAACCATCAAAATAGATGACACCACTTACATCAGCAAGGAAGCAGAAGCTTATCAAATCATTCCCCCAATACTTCAGAGTAATCTTACTCTTAAGAATTTAAAACTAAATTTAGAATATGTGCATAACCTCCATTTAAGGAATCTTAAGTTTTTAAAGAAATTAAGCTTAAATAGTAACATCTCTTTATTTACAGAACTAAGCATTGTTACCATTATTTTCCTCATAATTAGTATATTTATATTCGCAAGAAAATGTCGGAGCAACGAACTTAAGATAGCCGTTCTGCCTGCACAAACTCATCCCAAGGTCAGCTCACCAGAAGTTACATCCAAAAGTCATTTTGACCTTCAACCAATCAGACTCAACCTATGAGATCTACGGGACGTAGATTCTTTAGGAGGGAGGAGTTACGATGACCGAAGCCACACGAAGAAATCTGATACCCCACATGCGCAATCAATTCACCTGCACGCGCAGTCGATGCACTGCACGCGCAAATTACACTTTTGCAATTAATCAAAATTTATGTATCATATTTTGTTGACAATACTTGTTATTAATTCAGCATTTTAAATGTATAAAAAGGCAGACCAAATCATTGTGAACTTAGAATGTAAGTTAGAGTACGAGCTATCACAGCTCCTAAAATAAATTTTTTTGAATAAAATAGATAAGGTTTTCTTAACTATCCCAACTGGATCGTTTGCTCTCCCTAATCGCAGATTGAAACAAATTAACGTAGACATCGTAGGTTCATAGCCAACTTCAAATGGACTTCGTTACTGTCTGATTGGCAGAGATACACGCTGTCCAGAGGCATGTCTTGATGGCATAATGCAGGCGGTCATTTACTGTTATTAAACAGAACGGTGGACAGAAATGCTTCCTATCGCTCTCCAAACTTCACCATTCATAGTTGTACATACGGATGCAGTCCGAAAGCCACTACAAACACCTTACGAAGGCCGTGTTTTAGATCGTTTAGAAAAATATATCACATTAGAATGAAAATATCCATCGATCGACTTAGAGCGGCACATATAATGACATCGGACGATATAAAAACAACCACGCCCAACATACACCAATCAACAACGTTGGATAAAAGAAAAGAATACAATACGCGGTGTGGAAGTAAAGTTAAATTTCGTTTACAAAATGACACTTTTTAAGAAGATTGTGGCAGCACTTTAATTTTAACAAACTAATATGTAGTAGAAACAAAAATTTTAATAGGAATAGGAAAAGGAATATGATGACAAAGTAGTGTGAATAGAGTATTGTTCCAAATGAGACGTGAATAAAGTTACTGTTTGTAAAATAAATAATTTTTAATATAATTTTGGACTTTCGGGACGAATGATCTACAAAATAGCCTTTCTAAGACAGAATTAACTACATTATGATGTCATATATATCCAAATATTTCCATGGCAAACGTTACTAAGAACCGTTTACAACTGTTAATAAGGTTGAGTTTTAGTAGATTGCGTTTTTTTTTCTTACAAGTGGATATAGTTATACAGTGACAATTAAAATAAGAGACACGTTTTGGTACTAAAGCTTCAATAAAAGTCAGTTTGGGAAATATTACTGTAATAACAAAAATATATGCCTTATGACACCAACATGACATTTCATTTATGCCCACTGTTCCCTAAATTTATGTACTTCAATCGTGTTTTGCGTTAATAGAAAATGACGTCAGATGACGTCAAATGACGTAATTTTATGGTGTATATTTTTATAAACGTAAAGTTTTTCAAGCAATGTCTAATACAGTATTGATTCAAATATAAGAAAAACAAGTGCTATCAATTAGCAGCTGTTGAGTCGATAGAACCTGGCATTCTTAGTATAAATATAAAAATGTACTAATTTGTAAAGGCTTGAAAATGTGCAATCTTCGATTTTGTGTCAATTTAATCTCTTTCGAAGAATAACTGCTTTAAGAAACTTAGAAATTAAATAACCTCTAAAATAGATTACAATTTCTTTCATAAGTAATATAAACGACATACGTAACTGTTTTCTATCTGCATATATATACAAGAATAGCCATGGATGGATTAATGTGTCATAGGAAATAACATTCAGCTCATTTGCGGATATAAAATTATTTGGCAATTAAAAGGATAATATTATTTACTTGTGTAATTTTTTTCTTCTTTTTTATTTATAATATTTCAAAGTTTAACGAACGCAGCAGGAATTAATTTCCGTTGTTAAAATTATTTTTAAATTAATCTAAAGAAGAGCATGCCTTCATTACATGCTGTTATTTTTGGCTGTTGAATTCGGCATAATTAATTTTATTCCTATGAAAGAAAAGCTTAGCGATAGCTAAATTAAATTAAATTCGTCTAATCGAATAATCTGCATAATCGCATTAAATTCATACCAATGTTTACGATTCATCGAGCGGAATCGATACATTTCATCCGGAAACACTGCCATACGAATTCTAGGCGGACTTTTAACAATCGCTATTGGACAATAGAACACTGAAGGGATGGAAATGAATTTTAATTTTCGGTTTTAGTTCGGAAAACGTTTGATTTACAATATTTATCAATGAGAATTATTAAGTGCTGACATTTGGGTTTTGTATATAGTATACATTTTCTAGGAAAATGCAGTCTGGCATGAATTTAATTCAAGCAACTTTTTCCTCTATAATGAATGTAGACATCACTTTGAAAACGTCTGCGGTTAACCGTAAGATTGACCATTATGAAAGCCTAGTCCGTCAGGATTACAAAATTCACTCCTCTAACAAAACTTCTATTCTTTGGCAACTGCCTTATAAATCGCTTAACATCAAACTTACCTCAAGCGTCGGTAGCAATTATATCTATATATAAGTTTAAAAATTGCTTATGCTCTCGGAATGCCTAAAATTTAAAACCACATTGATCCCGAATAATCATATTAAGTTGGTGGGTCAAAGCAACCCGTTTACGTGTATAATGGGTGCAAACGGAAATTGGTTTCTGAAGCAAACAAGGGAAAAAATCTCCCCAAAATCCTCAGATAAATGCTACCAAGGGACTCAAAGGATGCTATGTAATCTGTTAGGGATTTATGCTAATTTACGATGTTCACTCCTCTTTGAGAGTGAAACGGAGCCTTGGGTTCATGTATAAATCAAAATGTGATGTAATATCTCACCATAAAAAGGATGCTGTTAGGGTCATTCACGGTGATTGTGTGTCACAATGTGTATGTAGTACTTACATGTATGTAGTATATTACAACATTGTTTGGTCGTCTGAGCCACTTTTCATGGTTCGTCAGGAAGAGTTCCGAAGAACGCCTGATTTATGTGCAAGTTTTGCGGTCATTGGGTACTAGGACACTGTTTGACTGATGGATTATTACAATAATGTACTGCAACCAATGGAAGTACTGCCCTTATTTGGTTTGCAATCAAATGTATTTATGTTAACCCTTGCTTCCTGGTAACTCCAAGTATTTTACCTGTAATAAAATATGTATCATTGAAAAAAGTGAAACTTTGTCATGTGTTGACAAAGCTTTAGATTAAAACAAGAGGTATAAACACACATAAGTATTTCAAAGTAGTATTTTAAGTATTTTAAGTGTTTCACTGTAATCACTGAGAGTGTGTTTTGAAATTGAAATTTAATAAGAACAAAAAGGGATAGAATTTCCTCTTTTATGAAATTAAAGATCTTGAGAGATTATAGCACTTTTGTCCGTTGTTGGACAAAAGTGATATAATAGACTGGGACATCTACTTTAGAGTTGTTGCACCTATTCGTACGCGAATTTATTGTTCAAGGTATACTTAGACAAAACGTCTCAGGCTTCTACACCATAAGAGAACGCTTCATGAAAGGCCGTACCAAAGCTGAGTTCGGAAACTTTAGCATTATTTGCGCTCACAATACGAGAAAAAAAGAGGATGACAACAGCAAGTATGATTTCAGTGATATTTTAGAAATAATATATCAACTATGTTCCACCTACGACACAAACATCGTTCTAGGAGATTTCAAAAAGGACATCTTTGGTAGAGTCATCGGAATATATATCCTGTACGGGAATACAGGATATTTAATACATTTGACAATATAATTCAAGAAAAAAAATTATAAAAAAATATATAAAAAAATTAATTCAATTCGTGCTTTGTTAGAGATACAATTATCAAAAGATATTTAAGACACAGGACGTTGCGACGTACTCCGATTCTGTTGTTGAAAGAGAAACGCATTTCTGTCTCTGCGATGTCCATGTGATGCAACTGGAGTCCAACAGAAAAACCAAGCCATTTGTAGAGCGTCGAGTGTTTACATCTCCAGCATAGTCAGCATTACTGTAACAAGTTAAATTAGTTTATTTTCAAAAAATTAACCATGGTTGAGCGTCCCCTTTACGAATCTGAGAATACGTTTCACCATATTAATATGAATCTTAGACGGATTCTCTAAATAGCGGCTAAAGCATCAGGTACAGCATAAAGGCTACCCACAGCCTGCCGAAAAGTAAACTCAACTTTGTTCATCGCGGTATCTGCATACTCTGCTGCATTTATTGCTGAATCTGCAGAAGTTGATACCACGGCTGCATCTGCCAAATTGAATCTCTGTACCACCTTTACTGCATACTGTGACTGACTAAGGTTATACACCTTACCAAACGCCCTATCTCTAGTCCTCGTCTGTAGCAGCCATGAGACCATCATAAATATAAATTGCCAAAAAAATCTTCTTCGTGTTATAATGGCTCACAAAGACAAATAAATCTGCAAAGCAGGGCCTTAGTTTGAAGTCCTTTAAGAGTTTCGTAAAAGTTTGATTCCATCACCGTGAAGATTGTTTGAGACCGTACAAACTCTTTTGGAGCTCACAAACTCGTCCGCTATTATTATCATAACCCATTGGCTGTTTGATATAAATCTCCTCTCCTATTAATCCGTTTTTACGTCAAACTGCATGATCCTTAAATTTTCTGATGCAGCTATGTATGACCGATGCAGGAATATGACGCTTACTGATGAGAATTTCGCTATTAAACTAAATGTCTCCAGGTAATCAATACCGTACTATTGACCAAAACCACTTGCAACCAGCCCCGTTTTGAACCGCATTTTCTCATTTTCGGTTGCACCTTTTATGTGGTACACGTACTTAGTGTCTATAACCTTCCGATTATTAGGTACCGGCACTAAAACCCACGTATCATTCTTCCGTACAAACTCTTTTGGAGCTCACAAACTCGTCCGCTATTATTATCATAACCCATTGGCTGTTTGATATAAATCTCCTCTCCTATTTTTCCATTTACGTGTAAGAATGCCGTTTTTACACCAAACTGCATGATCCTTAAATTTTCCGATGCAGCTTTGTATGACCGATGCAGGAATATGACGCTTACTGATGAGAATTTCGCTATTGGACTAAATGTCTCCAGGTAATCAATACGTTACTATTGATCAAAACCACTTGCAACCAGCCTCGTTTTGAACCGCATTTTCTCATTTTCGGTTGCACCTTTTATGTGGTACACGTACTTAGTGTCTATAACCTTCCGATTATTAGGTAACGGCACTAAAACCCACGCATCATACTTCGATAGCGACAACATTTCATCATCCATTACATCTTCATAGCTTATCGGAGAATCTAATTCTGCAACAAAAGCAAAACCTTCTGAAACAGTAAATTTTATGCTTCTCAGGCTACTTCTTATACCTTCAGGTGGTTTGATTGGGTTATCTGAAAACTCTTTTCCTCCTTAAGAATATACGCTCTACAGCCCTTAACTCCATCTTCATAACCAATGAAAATTCCTTCTTAAGATTGCATCCAACTTTCTTCTTTTCTGGTCTGGAACATGTACATATACCTCTTTACCAAAAACGCGTAACGAATCGATATTGGGTTTAGAGGCGAACCAAACCTCGTATGGAATCTTTCCTTCGACTGTGCTCTTACCTGTCTTATTTAAAACATGAACATCAGTACTTACCGCCTCTGCCCAGAGCTTATAGCTAAAGTTTTTGGCATGTATCATCGATCGTGTTGTTTGCATTATGGTTCTCATTTCGCGTTCAGCAGAGCATTTCTGCTCCGTCTTGTAAGGTACAGTTTTTTGAAGCATAACACATTGCATACTTAATAGCTGTTTTACTTTTTCATTCACAAATTCTGTACCATTATCACTACGTACCAGTCGAAAACGTTTTAACTTTCTCTAGAATTCACTTAATACAGCACGACATCGCTTTCCATACATGCAACAATCATATTCGAAATTAGAATCACCAATGAACGGAATTTGAAGATCTCGAAAAATATGTTTCACTTGACTCAAATTCTGATGTGCTAAGCGCTCATGCCACAGCGACATTTGCAAACACTTTGTAGCTCTCCATCGTCACTTTGACAAGGAGCTTAACAAGCTTGCCATGGTAGTCACAATGATTTTTTTTTTTGTGCTCTGCTATTTTCACGTATCCACGTAGATTCAGCTGCAGCTAAGTTTCCAACTTAACACTTCCTCCAACGACGGGATACGAAGCTTCCTCATTTACATATCTAAGCAGATCACTAGCAATCGGGATTGTATTAGCCTGAAATTTCCACAGATTTCATTGCTCTTGCCCGGCTAACTTTTCTGTTTTAATTTCTGATTTCGCCATTAAAAATATGTACAATAATGAGCTTTTCGTAATAGCACTATTATTAAAAAAACTGTCCGATTTAATTAAGGGAGCACCGCAATTTACTTTTCTGTTTGTGCAATAACCAAAAAAACTTCGTAATACTACCGCGTCTCTGGGCCCATGACCTGTTGTAAGAAAACGCAATCGGTTGGAGTGCTATACAAAGACCAAAAAGCTCGTTCACAGACCTCCGTGGAGTCAACACGCGTTTCGCCCAAAAAGTAAGCGAATAAGCGAATTTGATTAAGTGCAGTGATAAACAAAAGAATTCAAGTGACATCGGTAGCTAAGTGGTAGAGCGCCAGCGCCAGCGACGGCCGCAATCGACATTGATGCCCTACAATGCGAATCGGAGAGCAATGAATGTGGATATTTGTACAGGAGAAGTGACAATTCCTTCCAAGTGCTGACAACCTCGAACGCCGATGATGAGGTAGAGGAAATTAAGGAAGAGTTAAAAAAACTCAAGAAACTCGATGAGGAACGGGCAAAGCTCAACGCCCATATAAAATTCCTCAACGACCAATCAACGGCCAGAAAAGTGGCAGAAAAAGCGGCCAATCAGAAACAGCAGCAACGTGAACTCAGGGAACTGCAGGAGAGACAACAGCAGCACAAAGCGAGGAAGCAACAAGAGCTGCTTAAATCAAAACACCCGGACGAGCCAATACCGTCAACGTCTAAGGAAGCGCAACGGCTGCAGCAAATATAAAAGCAGCTAAACCAACAACAAAATCAGCAGTAGCAGGCGAAACAAAGGCGAGGTACCGTATTAAAGGCAGCTCAAGTGAATAAGCAGCAACAACATCTTAAGCAGCAACCAAAACAAAAGCAACAGTAGCAGAAACAACAACAGCAGCTAAATCATCAAAAGCAGCAGAACCAACAACAGCCACAACTACAGAAGGAACAGGAGAAATGTGAACATATGCGTTGGCCCTAGGTAATAACACATTTTACATTAAGTATAAAACTCCCCAAATTCACCCCGTCCATTGCCTAACAATGGACGGGCTTAGATTTTTAAAAGAAAAGTTAGTGGCATCGAACGCTGACTTTTATACTTACACCCCTAGAGGGGAAAGGCCTCAGACATTGCTTCTGAAAGGCATTAATCCCTCCACTGACGACAACCTGCGAAAAATCCGTTTCGTAGGTGGCCTGTGTGTAAAATGGGAAAAATTAAATAAAACTGATCACGTACTTCAATGTGCGAGGTGCAGAAGGCTGGGGCACGTCGCGAAGAACTGCAATATGGAGTTCCGCTGAGCACGATGCACCTTCAGCCACAACAAAGGGGAATGGGACCGATGACGTTAAGGACAAGACGCTCCTCAAATGTGTACTCTGCGGAGGAAACGGACACCCCGCAACCTATTTGGGGTGTCCACAAATCAAAAAACTCCGACAGAAAGCAAAGGAAATAAGAAATGACAAAAAGGTAGTAGTCAGGCCAGCGGCCCGCGTCTAGGCTACCAGCGTTAGGCCTGGTATCTCCAACGCCCAAATGGTGTCAGGCAGACAACCAGCACAACGTATCGACTCCTATTGCCAGGCAACCCGAGACAGAACCCTCCATAAGGGATGTAATGCCTTCCATCCAGTCGATGCAAGCGCAGATGATTGCCTTGCGGAAGCAGATGGTCGAATTACAGACCAGTTTTCTTACGCAGACGACTAGAGTAGATTTCCTCTTCTCTCAGCTGCCTGCAATAAAGCGCGCTCAGATAAGGATCGAACGAAAACTAACGCTCTCTAATTTGTGCTTCTTCTTGCCTCTTGCCTTCTTCATGCCTCTCCAGCCAGCACGATCTTTCACCAGCTGTCTGCAGTTGCGGACACCAAGTTGGTTGAAATCCTTTTCCACTTGTGTGCGCCACTTTAGTCTAGGTCGTCCTCTGTTGCGTTGTCCCAATGGCACGGCTTCAAGGACTTTTCGGGCAGTAGCAGTGGTGCCCATACGCTCTTCACGGCCTAGCCATCCGTTGTATCCGAAGATCTTGTATGCGATGCTCAGGAGACTTATCCCTCGGTAGTGCAGTCAAAGGGGTCTCCTTTCTTGTGAACCGGGAAAACGACGCTAAGATTCTACTCATCGGGCATGCTTTCCTCCGACAATGTCTTACAGATGAGCTGGTGCATCCGCCCAACCAGGTCATCTCCAGCTGCTTTAAGTAGTTCTGCGGACAGTCCGTCCGCTCCAGCAGCTTTGTTCGACTTCAGCTTGGATACTGCTAGCTTCACCTCGTCTAATCCTAGCGGTGAATTTAAATTCGCAGATAATGATCAAACGAAAACTAACGCTCTCTAACTTTTTGCAATCCGATAATCCTGATGTGCTGATGGCTAGCGAAACTGGGCTAAACCAGACGCCATACCATATTATTATAAGAGACCGACCCCAATCTACTTGAGGTGTTGGAGTCGTACTCTTAATTAAAAAGAATATTAGTCATGAGGTCATATATAGCAATGAAGTTAGAAGATCTGGTATCTTAGAAGCGGCCATTGCTTTCATCTCTCTCCAAGATGGAAAGACGTTGTTTGTGATCGCTGCTTATGCATCAGAACCTCAAAACCCTAACTTTCTTTCGGAGCTTGATTTGAACGCCAAACACGTTGAATGGGGCAATACTTTTCCAAAGGAGAGAGGAAACGCTCTCTTAGAGTGGATAAAACAAAGCCGAGTATGACAGTGATCACTGTAGTCGGTAATACAGCTCCCGGATAAGTTGGAGGAACTGGAAGAATATGTCCAAACGCATCCTTATAATTACAATAAGGCGCTGGTCACGTTTCTCAAGAACCTTAGCCAGAGAAATAAGTTGGAATGTGATCAGTCCTCCTACGAGCAGAAACGTTACGGACGAAGAGGTTGATGGGTACCTCACACAACTGGACGAAATCATTAAACGAACAATGGACAAAACTATTGCGAAGGTAGCACATACCGATGATGGCGACATTTATCGGAATGCTACCATCAATGCACATGCAAATAAGTAGACTCCTGTCAAGACTTAAACTCTTGTACAGGAGATTTACCCGGCGCATTGGAAAACAGCTGTGGTACAGCCCATTCCAAAACGGGGCAAAGATACCTCCATCCCGACGAATCTCCGTTCTATAAGCCTTATTCCGTGCATAAGCAAGGTATTTGAGAATATAGTCATTAAAGCTCTGAAAAAATGGGTTGAGGAACAACAATTAATACCGGAAAACCAATTTGGCTTCAGGGCGCGGCACGACACCATTCATGCCTCGTCCAAATTGTTTTCCGACATTCAGTGGAATAGAAATAAAACACAGTGCACGGGGCCTGCTTAATCAACATGGAAAAGGCAATCGACACCGTGTGGTTAGAAGGTCTCTTCCTCAAGTTAGTCAGCCTTGGCATTCATAAAACATTGCTATATATGATCTTCAACATGGTTACAGGTAGGAAGTTCGTTGTGAAAAATGGCAACGAAATTTCCACCACTATGTTCCATATAGCAAATGGGTTGCAAAAGGAGCGGTGGGTTCGCCGATCTTGCTCACTATATTCACTAGCGATCTTATAAGTTCTATGCCTAATATAATAGCGTTTGCCGATGATCTAATCGCGTACAGGTCAGGTCCGAAGGTAGAAGAAATAAACGGTTTGTTGCAGAGTGAATTCGGCGCGATTCAACGATTTTGCGACGACTGGAAGTTGAAAATCAACTACCAGAAGTGTGAAACTATTCTTTTTAGAACCCCGCTGTCCAGAGCCTCAAGGGACACGAAAATGAACTGGCGCAAGTTCGGCATAGTTGACCCACTGTGGCAGCCATTGACCGTGAAAGTTGTAGTAAGATATCCAGGCATCTGGTTGGACCAGTATCCACATGGTGGTATCCATGTAGATACAGCTCTGACCAGGGTTAAGGATGCCTTCGCTATGGCAGGAGGGCTGTTTTACAGCAGTCAACTTGTCACCAGAGAAGGGGTAATCTGCTACATGGCCCTCATCCGGCCAATTATGGTATACGGTTGTCCTGCGTGGTTCAACGTGAGTTCTTCCCAAATGGAAAAAATGAGGGTGTTCGAAAGGCGGTGTCTTCGAGCCTTTTTTCGTTTATATCAAACACCAGAATCCCAGTACAAGAAATTCTACCCCAACGAGGTTCTGTACAACGAGGCAAACCTTATAAGGATAGATAATTTTATTATTAAGTTGATTCGGAGTCACACTGCTCGAGGCATGGCTTCAACTAACAGCCTGATTGTGGTTCTTACTACCCTAATGACATGTAAGATGAACGAATGCGTTTTAACGGCTTCATTCCACCTGAAGCTTTCCTCTACTACTACAATGGGCCTGATTCGAGATAGGGAAGGCATCCCTCTTATCTTCCATGTCGTACGTCGAACGTCGGCTTCAATACGAGCCGGACGTCGCTCGCAGGCGTGTGGAACGCCTACGGTTTATTAGAGCGATTTCCACCGTCGACACAGCAGTGTCTGCAAAGAAACGGCTATTTTATTGGTGGCTGCACCAGAACCAGCCTTCGGTGCCGCTTACTTCTTCAGGCATATGACGAGGTAGTTGGGTTAGTAGGGCCAACTAATGTAGGTTAAAGTAATTTTAAGGCATTTTATAGACAATAAAAAAAAATAAACGAAAAAAAATAACAAAAAAAAAACGACAAAAAAAAGGATTACACAAAAGAAAAACAAAAACAAAAATTAAAAAATATATAAAAATGAAAAAAAAGATACAAAATTAAAAAAAGGTGCACCACGGCGTATTGGAGATATATGTTAAGCATATAATGAATAATGAACACATACGCTGCGTCCGTATACTTATACGGACATAGTTAAGATGACTTATAGTAGTTAAGTACAGTTAAGTTGTAGGTCTATAATTGTATATAGACATAAGTTTAAGTTTAAATGCATGTTTGGGTTAGTAGCTAGGATAAATAGTTTAATAAGTTAGGTTAAAAGTTAAAAAACAAAATATCGAAATCCAAGTTTTTCAAATTTTTGGAAAAAGTGAATAGAGTACATATTTAGCTTTAAGTATTTTTTTATAATACAGGAAGCTGAAAGGCAAAATTAAAAACCCTAGATTAGACTAGAGTACTCATGAAGAGTCAGTAAGTTAGAATTTATGTTAGTAGATTAATTTGGTAAGCTAGTTTTAGGTATTTTTGTCTAGCATGTAATAAACTGAATTAAGATAAATAAAAAAAAAACAAGCAAGTATGCAGTTACTATGCACTTAAGTTCAATGTATGTACATATTATAAATTACTCAACAGACTCTGCCCAAACAAACGAAAGAAGAGAAATGTATCCTTACAACTGTAATAATACATATAAAGAGCCCTTAGAAGGGAATTACGTTCAAGTGCGCTCTTTCCTTCAACGAACAGAAACTTGAAAAATGAAGAGGTTGACAGGTACTTAATGCCAATGGTCGACACCATTAAAGGAACTATTAAACAGACCATTCCGGTGCTGACACCAAATTGTAGGCGCAAAAATTGAAACACGTGATTTAATTAGAGACTGCCTTATATATATTTCATAACGAAAGGAAGAAAAGTGACATAAAACTGCTTACTGCTTGTACTAACACCAAAGTGAAAGGGACGCTACACAAAAATGCCTACTGCTTGCAATTTTAGCAAAGTAAATAGAGGTGACACTACCTACTGCTTGTATTTAAAGCAAAGTGAGATTCGGGTCAATAACCTGATCAGGATGGTCCGAAGGTTATTTCTTTCAGTTACAATTCGGCCAGGCCAATGACATAGTATGCAAATACAATGGTGAATACAAATTATGGAGTGAGAATTCCAAACTAAATTGACATATAGCTCGGCCATCCTGATAGGTTAATCTACCCGACTACAATAGTGTCTCCACGGAAACAATCCAAATAATTAAATAATCAACTATTATAGATAAATTCAATACAAAATCTATTAAATTAATCCAGAAAGCTAGGCTTGTACATATATTTTTGTAGCTCAACAGCATATTTCCAAATCAATTAACTCATGAATCTTGTTTACGCGTTCCACATTGTAGGGCCTCATGTTGCTAAGTGATGAGATACCTGTATATAGCAATCGCGTAAGTTGCAGACCTTCAATATCCGCAATCAAATACCTGTGATTGGGTAAAACCTTTTTGACCTCGTATGGCCTTCGATATTTTGCAAATATTTTTTTGTTTACCCCTGGGGTGGTGTTACGCTCTAGGTTTTTTATGGTGACCATCGTTATACCTTTTGTTCTGTTTTTGGGTCTTCCTTATGTTTTTTTCTGTCTGACTTCTAATCTCTTTTAGGTCAGCCCGGTGTGAATCCCGTGCTTCTATTAACCGTGTTATTAATAGTGAATTCAATTTTAGCCAAATGCTTGTCCCAAGATCCAATTTGTAGTATGTATAAGCACCCGATTAACACGTTCTACCTGCCCGTTCGACTGGGGTGAATGCGTAGCAATATTTATATGCTGCACTCCATTTTCCTGCAAAAGTTCGGCAAATTCACTTGAAGTGAAACATGTTCAACGGTTCGAAATAATCCGGTTCGGTCTAGAATAATTAATAAGATTTCAAATAAGATACAGCTTCATTGCTTGAAGTTGTTTTTACTTGGTATAACTTAGTAAATTTTGTTAAACCATCCACAATCAAAAAGATGTGCTTTATCTTGGGTTGAGTATTAGGCAATGGACCTGTCAACATGCAATAAGTCAAAAGGCACGCCTTTAGGAATGGAATGCAACGATCCCTCAACTTTACGGGATGGGGTTGAGAAGTAAATGCATTTCAAACATTTGTCTATACTAGATTTTACCTTTTTCTTCATCCTAAAGAATCAGTAAGTTCCAGACAAGTGTTCGTAGAACTCGTAAACTGCTAAATGGTACAGCGCTTCAGGGTGTGTCCGTATTTCTTGCTCCTCCATGTTAGATGGGACATAAAATCTAACTTTATCTTTCCATTTGCGATATATAAGTCCGTCAATCATCTAGAATCTGGGAGCTTTCTGCCTTTTCCAATTTAAAAGAGATCGATGCGATTTTTGGATCTTGTCGCTGAGCCACCCCTAAGACAAATTCGAATGTCTCATCATCAACATGTAAAACATTGAAAGATCGGCTTAGAGCATCGACATGTCAGACTGCCCTTCTCTGTTCCACCACGTAGTCGAAACTTTATAGTTCAAGGGCCTAGCGAAATATAAGGGCATTTAGTGTTTTCTTTTTTAGTGTAAGAGCCAAAGCCTGACAATCAGTAACAATCTTAAAAGGAATTCCGATAAGATAAACTTTGAACCTCCTAAGCGCATAAATTATTGAAAGGGTTTCGCGTTCATAGCTGTGGTATTTACTCTCAGCCTCGGTTGTTCGCTCTGAAAAATAAAAAACCGGGGTGGAATTTCCGATCTGGTTGTTTCTGAACTAGCACAGCTCAAAAGCCAATACTGCTCGTATCACAATGAACCCCAATGCCGCAATGAGGACTATAAATGGCTAAGAGGGGGGATGCCACAAGTTTACTCTTCAAAAGTTCGAATGTTTCGATCTCTTTAAGACCAAATACCAAAGGCTGCTTCTCTTAAGTATATCGTACAATGGTTTTGCGATATTGGCAAAGTTCTTTATAAATTTACGGAAGTAGGAGCAGAGTCCTAAAAAGCTCTGTACGTTCTTCACACAAGTTGGAGTTGGAAAATCCCTGATAGCATTAAGGTTATTGTCACTTGGCCGTATGCCATTTTGACTGGTTTTACAACCCAAATAAATTATATTTCGCTTTAAAAAGGTATATTTATCAAAATGGAGTCTAAGACCATTTTTAACAACTATGTCTATGACATTTAATAAGATGTCTAAATATTCGTTTACGCTCTCCGTCGCGATAAGAATATTGTCCAAGTATGCAATAATTTTACCTTCAGAAACTAAACTCTTAAGCATAGTCTCGCGTTTTTGAAACCAAATGGCATTCCTTGAAATTCATACTGGCCCATGGGTGTAATGAATGATGTGTACTTTGTGGAGTCATCGGACAACTGAACGTGATAAAACCTTTTAATACCTTTTATCCCGTAAACGATCGAGAAGGTCTTCGATCAATGGTAACCTTGTTGAGTTCGCGAAAGTCAACACACAATCACAACTCCTTGTTATTTTTGTGGACGCTTTTGTGGATGCTTCTTCAACATCGACAATGCCGTTTTCGCCGCAACTGTTGGACGTATGATCAAAGCCGTTGTATGTCTCCGCAGGATCTTAATTCTTCTTGTTTACTTGTTGAACATGAAGCTCCAAGCCCGACTTTCCGAAAATGACCGGATATTTCATAGAATAATTTTTCACAACAAGTAAAACTAAATTTATTAATTTATTTTCATATTCGATAAAAGTGTCTATACTTCCCAAAATTCGAGACAACTTTCAATTGAGCAAAATTGTCTGGCTTGCATATAGCGGTTTCATTTATTTCCGAATCGGGTATTTCTCGAATAATAAACTGTGTTAAATCTACTTCGTCAACTTCGCTGTGCGAAGCGATTTCTTGCATATGCAAAACATATTGTGTCAGGGTTTCATCCCTACGTTTCTTTCTATCACGGAGCTCATTATACACATCTGATCTTGTGACAATTTTACGAAACTCACTTTTTAAAGCACATTTTAGTTCATACCAATTTTTCGGACTAACTGGACTAACCGTCCGGATGTATAATTTCTGAGCATTCTTCGAACTGTTCGATCCATCTCTCTATTGAAACTTTGTCATCTCCGCTGAATGGAGTGATTGCATCCTCGACGTCTTTGATATTGCAAGTAGTGGTGCGACTTGCAGTAGAAAATGTTCCCTCCTCAACTTGAAGTTACCGTAGTTTCTGCCTTAGTTTTAACATATCACAGTGCCAAAAAGGTACCGAAATAAATCAATTGCTTTGTAAAATTCTTAAAATCTCTCCAACGCTTCAAGATACTGGCAGTAGAGCAAGTTTGGTAACCGTCTAGTTAAATTTCCGCTGCTGGTTTTCATTGTCTTCTTCTTCTTCTTGCGGCGCTACAGTCCGGGGTGGACTTGGGTCTCAACCACCACGCCTCTCCAACCAGCACGATCTTTCGCCAGCTGCCTCCAAATGCGCACTCCAAGTTGGTTGAGGTCCTTTTTCACTTGTGTGCGCCAGATTAGCCTAGGCCGCGCTATGTTGCGTTGTCCTAATGGCTAGAATTCGTAGACTTTTTGGCCGGAGCAGTGGTGTCCATACGTTCTACATGGCCTAGCCATCTTAAGCATTGTATCCGTAGACGCTCGACCAGGCGCATGTCGCCTCCTCCAGATGCCATCAACGCAAATAAGACAAAAAATCGCCCGTTAAACTATTCTCTCGTAAATATTAGGGGCTACTTCATCCGCCTTTGGTAACGTCCAGGTTTCCGGGCCATAGAGTATGGCTGGTCAACCTGTTATATAAAGCAAGTTTAGTCCGTCGCGAGAGGGCTTTTTTACTCAATTGCTTCTTGAGCCCAAAGAAACAGCGATCGACAAGAGTGATTCTGCGTTTGATTTCGGTACTGATGTTGTTGTCCCTGTTTACCGCGGAGGCAAGGTAGATGAAGTCCTTGACCACCTCGAAGTTTCTGCTGCCTAGTGTGAAGCTCCGTCCGAGACTTCGATGTTGTGTGTCCTTCCTTGATGACAGCATGTACATAGGTTTGCCCTCATTTACCGCCAGACCCATTTTAGCGGCTTCCGCTTCAATACAAACAAACGCCTCATCAACGACTCGCTGTCTTCGTCCAATCACGTCAATGTCCGCAGCGTAAGCTAGCAATTGAACTGACTTCTGGAGGATCGTGCCTCTGGTGTTGACTTCTGAGTTTCGCATGATCTTCTCGAGGATGGTATTAAAGAAATCACATGACAGTGCGTCGCCTTGTCTAGAACCTTTTTGGACGTTGAAGGTCTCGGTGAGTTCTTTACCGAATTTGACAGAGCAGCAAGAGGTCTCCACCGTCATCCTACACAATCTGACGAGTTTGGTAGAAATGCCAAAACAAGACATGGCACTGTATAGCTGGTCTTTATGCGCACTGTCATATGCGGCCTTAAAATGGACGAATAGGTGGTGGGTGTCGATTTGCACTTCTTGTGTCTTTTCCAGGATCTGCCGTAATGTGAAGATCTGGCCTATTGTGGACCTCCCTGATCTGAAACCCCACTGATTGGGAAATATCAGGTCATAGACAAACGGTTTCAGACGCTCACACAATAAGGCAGAGAGGATCTTGTAGGCGATGTTAAGAAGACTAACTACACGGTAATTTGCGCAGTCAAATGGGTCTCCTTTCTTGTGGACCGGGCATACGACGCTGATATTCTACTCATCGGGCATGCTTTCTTCCTACCATATCTTACAGATGAGCTGCTGCATGCACCAAACTAGCTCATCTCCAGCTGCTTAAAATAGTTCTGCGGGCAGTCTATCCGCTCCAGCAGCTTTGTTCGACTTCAGCTTGGATATTGCTATCTTTACGTCGTCTCGTCCAAATTAAGTGGAACATTCTGCCTAACAGAGGAATTGTGGCCGTCATCGCCGTTAAGGAGTCTGCAGAAGTGATCCTTCCAGATTCTCAGCACGGACTGCGATTCTTGCATAAGTTATCCATATTTGTCTTTCGGTAAAACTTTCGGACTTCACTTTTGCATTTACCTTGTCATTTCCTCGACCGCGCGCTTCTCATGCTCATTTTTTTTCCGTTTGAGAAGCCGGTGCTCTTCCCTTCTTCTCTGTTCGCTGAGTTCCCGAACAGCCCTCTCTGTTCGATGCACCGTTGCCTAATAGGCGCCTTGTTTAGCTGCGTGCGCTTGCCTGCACTCGTCGTCAAACCATGGGTTCCTCCTGGGTGGTGACGTGAAACCCAGAACATCAGTGGCAGCTTCGTTGATGGATTCTTGACAACGTTTCCAGTCTTATTCTATGCTATGTGCGAGATGCGTCGAACTCTGAATGAGTTTCAGGGAGACTCGGTCGGCAAAGTTCCAAGCGATCTGTTGCGATTGTAGCTTTCCGACGTCAAACCGTTTCGGCCTGTCTCGACTCCGTTGCTCTTTCGATATCCGGACTCTAACCTTGGCTACAACAAGATTGTGATCCGAGTCGATGTTTGCACCTCGGAAGGTTCGGACATCGAGAATGCTAGAGGAGTGTCTGACCTCTATCACAACGTGATCAATTTAGTTGATGGTGGATTGATCAGGGGTCGACAGGTCCCTTTGTGGATATTCAGGTGCGAAAACCGCGTGCTAGCTACAGAGAGGTTCCGCCCCGAGGCGAAGTCCAACAGCCTGACTCTGTTTCCGGATGTGTTGTCTTGCAGGCTGTGTTTACCAATGACTCCAACAAAGATGTCCTCCTTTCCCAGCGCAGCGTTGAAGTCACCTAGAATGATCTTGTTGTCGTAGCTGGGCCATCGATCGTATGTTCTTTTTAGGAGATCAAGGAAGTCATCCTTGGTGTTTTCATCCTTCTCCTCTGTCGGTGCGTGAACGCATATTAGGCTGATGTTCCCGAATTTAGCCTTGATGCGGATTGTCATGAGGCGTTCGCTAACGGGGTCCTAGCTCAAGACTTTTTGCCTAAGTCTGTCTCGAACGATAAATCCGCATCCGAATAAGCGCTGCCTTCTCTCTGTGTAGCAATCGCTGTAGTATATGTCGCAGTTTTTCATCGTTTTCTTACCGAGCCCATCCTATCGTACTTCCTGGATGGCGGTAATGTTTACTTTTTAGCAGTCCAGGGCCTCCGCAAGTTGTTCGGCTGCACGTGGCCTGTGAAGGGACCTCACATTCTACGTGCAAAACCGAAAATCATAGTCCTTAAAACGTTTGCTGGGGTCGTCAATAGTTGATCCGTCCTTATCCGAGGAATGTCGGTTTATCTGAACTTAAGGTTCTTTACGAGGTAAATCCGTTACCCTCACGCAGAACCCACATGCTGTTAGGCCAGGTCCATTATTTAAGCCCTCGGGAAGAGTTTGCTGCATACATCGGTTTACAACATAACGGGTGTTGTGATGGTTATCCAGGGGGTGCAGCGAGGAGGCTGTCAACTTGACCTGTGCGAGGATAATATTTAACAGTGCTTCGACTTGCGTGAAATAAAATTGAGTAAAATGTCATGAAATTCCAGAAATATTAGAGTATATACAGTAGTTCTGATAAGACAACTTCATGCATCTGGGGGAGTAAACAAAAGCACATCTACGATAGTTTGTTGCATTATCTGAATAAATATGCAAGAGCTTACAGCGACGCGCCACAAATCATCTAAGTTCTGCAAGAAAAGCCTCTGTAGTCAAGTCACTAACAAATTTCAAGTGCGTGGCCCTTGTAACGAAACTAACGAAGAGCGACTGGTAGCCCTATGAATAAATAGATTTCCGACCCGTTTTTCTTTTAATGTTAGTAGACCGGCATAATCACAGCCACAATGTCCGAAGGGTTAACTGATTTAAGAAAGTTGAACGGGACATTATTTGCGTGATGGTGACCTTTCAATGCCCAAAGCAGCGTATCCAACAATCTCGACGAATAGGAGCGAATAGAATAGATAACGGATATGAGTATCTATGATGATGAGTTTATATTTCTCATAGAATGTTATATCATTTTTTTTTTGTAGCCACTTAATAATGTTGATTTTTGTGTTTTGAATATCTTGGATTGTAAGATGACTAGAAGTCCAGATAAGAATGCTCCAAGATGAAATTCGCATGGTAAGACTTCCCAATGAATGTTATTTGATGAAACTTAGGTACGCATTATTGGGCATTTAGCCAGGTTATGTCGAAGCCAGCAAAATTTGTGCTGATGGTGGTATTCCTCGAGAATCACGGCCTACTGGATTACAATCCGACCTTTTATGAAACCATCAATATCTGGGATTAGCATTGAATATCTTTGCCGTGCATTGTCCTATAAAAACATTCTATCGACGCGGAGGTGAAAAAGTCATGATAAGGTAATACTTGAGTCCGACTATGCATACATGTCTTTAAAATTTACGTTTAGGGCGTACCGAACAGCAACAAGAAGTCGAAAGAGCAACATCGCTGTGCACAACTCCAATTGTAAAATCCTAAGTGCAACTTTTAGTGATGCCTCATTGGTGAGTAGTGGAATTGAAGAGAAAATGTATTACCTTAAAGCTTTCACGACATGACTAGTTACATACCACAGCACCACCTCTTTCGAACTGCTGACAACACTCAAAGAGTAATAATTGTCTAAGCTTCTCAAATTTCGCCGTTCGGAGTCGGCAAAAAACTGTAGGTCCCTTCTATTCGGGAAAGAACAGTAGCGCGCACAACACGAGTAGTTGAAGAGCAAGCTAGGCTCTGAATCCTCTTTGGACTGTAGCGCCAACAATTATAATTATATAAACAAGCCTTTGTTTTAAGAGAACAGAAAATGGCTTTGGTCTTTAAAGCATTAATTTAAATTTTTTAGGTATGACCATATCCATGTGTCTGCAGTACACCTTCGTAGTCTGATCGATAATGTTTCGGTGTTATTTAATTCATTTTATTTGCAAATGGATTATACATTCAATAGTGGATTGTTATACCTTTGAAAACCTAGGAGTCTACGATTGTTTCAAATATGCCATGCATTATTTGCAGATACACATCATAGACAGTTACATAGATACAGAAAACGTTCTATTGAAAGTACATCGACAATGTGGTGGAGCGGCATTTATTTATATAAAAAATGAACTCCAGTAAAGAGTGGTTAAGCGGTCAAATGAAATTAAGTGGGCTCAATCTATCTTTGTAGAAGTTGCTACCAATAATAGTAACCTTTGGGTGGGTACGTACTACATGGCGCCAGATGTTGCTACTTACATACATATAGGAATTGTCTTAGAAGGTTTGGGTCCACTGTACTCAAAATTTGTAGTCAGTGGCGGCATTAATCTTGATACCATAGGTAACAAAAATTCGTTTAGTCAATACAGTTAACCCACACATTTTTTTCCAAATAAAAGACCTTCTTAGCTTGATAAATTTTTGGTGTCCCAAAGTGAGCTAATTAACCGCTTTGATAAACTCATTTGCCCTTGTCCTTCTCATCATAATGTTCTCTGTTTAAATGTTTCTCCTGTTAAATGTAAATGTCTGACTAAACAATATTGTCACTTTCCGTCTGTTTTGTTATGTTATGTTGCTAATTATATTTTCTTCATACGATCCAAGGCAGTTGGATTGGATAGTATACATTCAATGTTCATCATGATTTTACCATTCACATTACCACATATTTCTAACATGATAATTACGACAAGTGTTTTCCAAAAGAGTGGACAGATGGTATAAGTATTCATGTTCCTAAACCACCTACATAAGATATCAATGAATTAAGACCAATCACAATTCTTCCACTCATAAGCAAGTCCTTCGAAAACTTAGAAAAAATACATTGAAGAGCTTCTAAAGAACCTGTAGTCTTTGGAACATAATTGTATAACAGCCTCAGTGATGGTATTGATAATAGTTTGATGTCATTACATGTGTTTTTGGACTTCTCGTAAGCATTTGACTTAGTAAACCACAAAATACTTATATAGAATCTAAGTAAGTAAATTGGTTTTAAGAACTTGCCAACCAATTCAATTCACCTTTTACTTCAAAAATCTGGGCGCCTAGTTTGGTGAACCCCTATGCTAGGACACACATACTAACCACATCGTGTCCAAGTATACATGCCATATAAATATATGACATTCTTCGAGGTTTAAACCCGACAAAACAATATCTACCAACGAAAGTCAAATTTGAATTAATTAAGGCATTTGTTTTACCTATTGTGCTATATGGATGTGAACTATATTCAAGTTTGGACTATGAGTCAAATAGAAAATTAAATGTTGCTTTCAACGATTGTACTAGATATGTATCCAACCTACGACGGTATGATCATGTTTCTTCGTATGTGAAACAAATCATTGACTATACTCCTAGAGGTTTACACTCTTCTTATTCTATTTAAGATAATAAAATGAAAACCTCAGAATACTTGCACTCTAAACTAACGAAATTGCTACAATTACTAGGAACGATATTGTAAAACATTCCTATAAATTTCAATTATCTTGCCAAAAGGGAGCTGATTTTTTCAGGTATACCGGTTTAAAATAAATAGGAAAGTAAAAACATTTTATTCAAAGTATTGGTCATTGTTTTCTACATATTTTGAACACCTCTCCGGCAATTTGCGAATACAACACCAATAAAATTGTTCGCCTTTTAAAGCAAACCAATCAGACATATAATTTTCGACCTCTTCGTAGAAATCAAAGTGCTGCTCAGCCAATGCGTATCCCATCGATGAAAACAAATGGCAGTCGGAAGGAGCCAAGTCTGGTGAATACGGCAGGTGGGGTAGCTGCTCCAAGCCAAGTGTTTTGATTGTATCCTGAACCGGTTTTGCTTTGTGTACAGGTACATTGTCATGGAGCAAAATTACCTTGCCGTGTCTTCTGGCCCATTCTGGTCGTTTCTTGATCAATTCATGGTTCAAATTGATCATTTTTTGTCGGTAGCGATCAGTATTAACGGTTTCACCAGGTTTTAGAAGCTCGTGGTACAGCACACCTCTCTGGTCCCACCAAACACACAGCATTGTCTTCTTGACGAATCGATCTGGTTTTGCAGTCGATGTTAATGGTTGTCCCAGATTAACCCATGATTTTTTCCGTTTAGGATTCTTAAAATAAATCCATTTTTCATCGCCAGTAACAATACGATGCAAAACCGATTTTCTTTCGTGCCTTTTCGTGTTTTTTCGGTTTTCCATCTGTCTTTCATTCAAATCATGTGGCACCTATTTTCCACACTTTTGGATCTTTCCCATAGCTTTTAAACGATCAGAAATTGTTTGTTGTGCAACATTTAACATAGCTGCCATTTGCTTTTGTCTCAAAGTGTCATCTCCATCCAATATCGTTTGCAACTCGGCGTCTTCAATATTTTTTGGTGGTCTTCTACGTTCTTCATTTCTCACATCAAAATCATTATTTCTGAACCATTGAAACCATCTTTTGTATGTTGTTTCTGATAGAGCATGATCACCATATGCCTCGACAAGCATTCAATGCGACTCTGCAGCACTTTTCTTCAAATGAAAACAAAAAATTTATGCTTTCCGCAAATCATCACTTTCTGGTATGAAATTCGACACTTTTAACACGATGAAAAAATATGATGTTGTCTGTTCAATGACTTGACGTATACTTAATATTTTTCACAGATGTCATAGCAAACAAACAAACAAAAATAAGGGCTCGTTCACAACAAATGTTTCCTATCGAGACATTTGTATCTTGCCTCAGACCACAGGCACTATTTACCTTTTTGTGAGATGGTTTTTGGGTTCTGAGTGCCAGAAATTTAGCTTGAAGTGTCAATAGGGCATGCATACATAGCATTTGACACAAACCCCAGCTCTTAGAACATGTTAAGGGAAACTTACCTGACTTACTTAATCCACTTCAGTTTTATTTATAAAAGTCCAAACCTGTACAGCAATTCAACTTACAATGAGTTTGATGCGTGGCCTGATTTAACTTTAAGAATTGGATCTGTATTCTCGAACTGAAATCGTTATTGCGGGTGAGTTCAATGTACACAATCCTTCTTGGCTTTGATAAATAAGCCAAACAACACCGGAAAAAGTGTATGTTGAAATCTTTACTTAGGTGACTGATTCTACCCTATGAATGAGCCAACACGGATACCTGTCATTGCGGGTTATACCGCCAACACCCTGTTCCAACATTTCATCATTAGTTGACATGCTGTCGCCTCTAGACTCGTCAGACCACTGTGTCGTATCAGTTAATTTCCCGTAATCGACCCTATTAGTTAGGGTACAAAAGAACAGTATGAGAAAACTAACTGGAGCGACCAGCCCGTCGCCGAAAAGAGCGAACCGTCATCACCCACCTCCTACTGACCCTTTTCACTTCACACTTAAAAAAATAACTTAAACAAAATAGCTTCATTTATTAATTTTAGCTCAAAATAACATACAAAATTAACAAAAACAAAACATCTATAGTTCAATGTCACAGCTTATTTGAACCACTTACAAAAAAATAAATAAAATAAATAAACATATAAATAAAATAAAAAGAGAATAACAAATATGTTCATTGATATTAATATTTGGTATGGCCCCCCTTTTAGTCTATAACTGTCGGTAAGGATATGATTCCACTAATTTCTTCGTCGTTGCACAAGGTATTATTGCCCATTCTTCAATTAAGGCTGTCTTCAGATCGTTTTTATTCGAAATTTTACGTTTACGAATATTTGCGTCCAAAATCGACCAGAGATTTTCAACATCATTAAAATCTGGAGACTATGCTGGCGTCTTCATAGCGCGGAGACAATTATAAATAAGCCAAGTTTGAACAATTCTCCAAGTATGTTTCGGGTCATTGTCTTGGTAAAACCGGAATTCTTTATTCCCAATGGCTTTGAACCAAGTTCTCTTTAAGTATGTTTAGATAGAACATTTTATCCATTGTGCTTTCAATAAATTGTAAATTTGCGACTCCCACTGCTGACATACAGGCCAAAACCATGACATGATAACCTACATGTTCGACTGTTGGCTTTAAGTGTTTATCCTGTAACTCTGTATTCGGCTTACGACACACGTAAGATTGTCCATCGGATCCAAAAATATTAAATTTGGCCTCATCACATATATGATTTGCTCCCTTGGAGCATTTCTCCCTTTGGAACAAAACATTCCCTTAACCGTGTCATCTGGTATATTAAAAATTTCAGCAATTTTCCTGCGAGAACACTTTTTTGTAGTGATGGAGGATCTTCTCACGCTACTCAATTGTGGTGCGCTTTCCCATCGTCGTAAAGTGTGTTTCCTTGATGCAAACTAGCCGAAACTGATGACTCAATTTGAGAATGAGAGAATGAGACCACACAACAATGATCTACAAGGATAACGACAAGGACCGTTATCCTCAATTTCGTGCGATCGCAACTGTAAGCTGTGACATTGAATTCTAGAATTTATTTTGTTTTTGTTAATTTCGTATGTTATTTTGAGCTAAAATTAATAAATGAAGCTATTTTGTTTAAGTTTATATCTCAATTAACTCTTCTGCTTTTTTATTTTATTGATAACTTTTTTGGTTTGTTTGTTTTTGTTTATTTTGTTTTTTTTTTTTTTTTTTTGTCTAGACATACTAATTTGAATTTATAAATAAGGGGTGGGTCGAATAATCTGTGAGCCACTTTACTTCGCTACTTTCTGAGTTTATGGAAACGCTAAGCTCATAAAAACTCTTGAAACCCGGAAGCGTCTTAATGACAGGCAACACGGCTACCGAAGCAACGGGTCCACTGGTGAATTGATAGCATATCTCTCGGAGACCGCCAGCGAAACGCGGAAAAAAACGAGTGACTCCAAAATGCCGGTCTGGAAATTATGACACACAACACGGAGGAGGTTCTAGTCACCAGTCGCAAGGAGGTAGAATATGTCAGCTTTTAAGTTGGAGATCAGACAATCAGTGCGTGAAGTAGCTGGGAGTTATGTTGGACAACAGGCTTTCCTTTAGAGAACACGTAAAGTATGTCAGTAAGAAGGCATTACTTGAGCTAGGAGCACTCTCTCGAATCCTGGTGAACCCGGGTATGCACGCAGAATCCTACTTTCACGAGTAGTCAGTTCAGTTATCCTGTATGCAGCTACTATTTGGGCTAAAGCACACACTTCAAGGCGAATAAACGGATAATAAAGTCAGCATACAGACTCTACGCAAAACGAACTATCAGTGGTTTTATTACCACTTCGGTTTTTATCATCACCGAAGAGCCCCGGCCAGTCACCAAGCCAAAATTATAAAAGAAAAAAAGGAGCACCATCCGTAGGAATGTGGCAAGCCAGATGGGACGCCTCCACATAAGGTAGGTGGACGCATGTGCATATTCAGATCTCGCATGTCATCGAGACCTGGATATCAAGATCCGCAAGCCTCGTTTTACTCCATGATGAGAGTTCACCATCTTACAAGTGGATGTTGAGACGGGTGAAACGAGTTATAAAAGGCGAGGACGAGAGAGTTTTTTTTTTTGTTTTTTGTTGGAGGTTGGGATCAACTACACTGGAGCACTCAGACTCAAATACTGGTCCATTGTACTACAAGGCAGTAACTTTCATTTAATGTAATTTCTTGATTTTCCGAAGAAAAGCCAAGATGCACTTCTGTGATATAGAACTTAGGTTTTCAGTTCCCACCACATCAGTGCCAAATAACCGCCACCTGATACGAGTGTAAGCAGGACACTGACAGAGAAAGTGCTCCGAAGTGTCTTCACCTTCTCCACAGGCGTCGCAGAGTGTGACATCACTAAGCCAAAGCCGACTCAGGTGGATAGCGAAGGTAAAGGGTCCCGTTAATACGCCAACAAGTCTTCTGCACTTGTTTCTGTCTAGAGATAGCAGAAAAGAAGCGGATTTCTTGCAGACGTTTGGGAGCATACTCTTGGTCACCCTGCATCCTGGAGAGTCACGCCATCTTTGGTTGTGCTGTAGGGAGACCCAACCATCGACGGAGGCCTTGACCAGGGACGCGGGTAATCCCAAGGTGGGTTCGGGTCCTACGAATGCCTCTGCTGAACCTAGCCTAGCTAGTTCATCGGCAGTTTCGTTTCCCAGGATCCCGTAATGAACCGGGACCCAGACAAGTCTTAGCGAATTCAGCCTGCCGACCGAAATAAGGGAAGACTTGCATTCTTGAACTATCTTGGAAGTGGTTAAAGGGTTGAGTAAGGCCTTGAGCACAGCTTGACTGACGATCAGAGCATCAAGAGCAGAGCCAGGCGTGCTGGGGAATGCCCCTGTGCAGCCGAGACAAACTGTTCTTTGAAACTTCGTGAAAGCGGGAGTCACGTATTTGCGCGAAAGCTGGTTCCACCAAACGACTGATGCATAACAGAGGAGTGGTCTAATCTTTGCCTTGTAGATCCAAACGGATCTTTTGGGTGATAGACCCCAGGTTTTGCCAAAAACTCCCTTGCATTGCCAGAAGACTGACAGCGCCTTGGAGGTTTTCGTCTCATTGTGTCTTTTCCAGGGAAGTTTACTGTCCGGGATAACACCTAGATATTTGGCTTCATTGGAAAGTTGGATATTGACGCCTTTAAGTACCAGTTGAGTCAAACCAGTCATACTCCTCCTTCTCGTAAAGAGAACATCCTCAGTTTTAAGAGGGTTGACGGAAAGCCCATTCCTGGTACACCAGCTATCGATCATGTCAAGAGCCGCAGTCGTCCACAGACCACCGCGGTGTACGAACGTGATTCGACTACGCGAGAAAAAACGATCAGAGATTCTCGTATTGAAAAAAACCATCATCCTCAAAGAAGTTCGATAGCTCCGGTATTAAGCACAAGTGCAGTGATCCGACAAACCCCGGTTCGAATCCGGAGGAAAATATAAGAAAGTTTTTGTTTTTCAATCAAAACATTACAAAGAGACACAAAGTGTGATAAAAAGTGAAAGGGAGAGTGACGAGCGACCCGAGCCCAGTAAATTTCAAAACACCGGTGGCCGGGGCATCAGGCCACCTAACTAGTGACGGTAGCATCCGCGTGGCTAGCCCCATGAGCGGAACCGCCGATCTAAAAAAGAGAAGGAAGAGGGTGCAGCCGCAGCAGAACCTCACGAAGCGTCGGACGACAGCAATGACGTCAGATGAGGAAGCAGTCGCATCAAACAAAGTTGGGGTGATTGCGACCAAAAAAAATACGCCAACAAGACCAGCAATAACCCGAGCAACAACAAAATCGTCTTCATCTGCAATCCCAATCGATATTGATGCCTTCCAATGTGAATCGGAGGACAACGAATGCCGCTTTTCATATAGAGGGAGTGAAAACTCCTTCCAGGTGCTCGCCACATCGGACGCCGACGATGAGGAGGAGCAAATAAGAGAGGAGGAAACTAAGCTGAAGAAACTCGACGAGGAAAGGGCGAAGCTCGACGCCCACATCAAGTTCCTATACGAACAGTCCACGTTGAGGAAAGCTGCAGAGAAAGCAGCAAAACAAATAGAGCAACAGAGCGAAATACTAAAGTTGCAACAAAGACGGAAGCAATGTGTCGAGCAGCAAAAATGCCAAGAACTGCTTCCGTCCACATCCAAGGCAGCGCAACGTCTACAGAAAGCTCAACAGAAGCTTAAATTGCAGCAACAGCAACAGAAGCTGTCACGGCTACAAAAAGAGAAGCAGCAGCAGCAGCCACATCAACAGGAGCAGCAGCAGTCACAGCAGCAGAAACAACAGCAGTCGCAACAGCAGAAACGACAGCCGAATCAGCAGCAGATACAACAGGAGCCTCAGCAACAACAGCAGAAATCTAAGGTCCGCTGCCCACCAATAAACGTGTTCGGCGTGGGGACGGACGAGCCCTAGAAAATAACACTTATTATATAAAATATAAGACTCAACAAACCCACACCGTTCATTGCCTAACAATGGACGGATTTAAATTTTTAAAAGAAAAATTAGCGGCATCGAACGCTGATTATTATACATACACCACCAGAGGAGAAAGTCACAGTCTCTGCTCCTCAAAGGCATAAATCCTTCTACAGATCCGAAGGTCCTCCTCCACAAGCTGCGACGAGTTGAAAGCGACGAGGTCCATTTCGTAGGGGCTAAGCCTTTTATCACTGCGGCAGCGAAAGCGAATAAGAAAGCACTTCCCTTCTTCTTAGTTCAGGTATCCCAGGGCACGAAAATTGACAACTTACGAAAAATCCGTTTCGTCGGCGGTCTTAGTGTTAAATGGGAGAAATTAAACAAAACTGACCACGTACTTCAATGTGCGAAGTGCAGAAGACTGGGGCACGTCGCGGAGAACTGCAATATGGAGTTCCGCTGCGCACGTTGCACATTCAGTCACAACAAAGGGGAATTTCCTTTAGGTAGGGAGGAAGTCGAGGATAAGGCGCTCCTCAAATGCGTACTCTGCGGAGGAAATGGAAACCCCGCAACCTACTTCGGGTGTCCACGAATAAAAGAACTCCGGCAGAGAGAAAAAGAAACAAGGAACGACAAAAAGGTAGCCGCCAGGCCAGCTGTCCGTGCTCTGACTACCACCATTACGCCTGGTGTCTCCTACGCCCAGTTGGTGTCAGGCAGACAACCGGCACAACGGACAGTGCCAAAGGCTGCCCCGGCTTCAATGGCCAGGCAACCTGAACCAGACCCCTCCATAAGGGATGTACAGTCTTCCATCAAGTCGATGCAAGCGCAGATGCAGAAACAGATGGTCGAACTACAGACCAGTTTCCTTACGCAGACGGCTAGAGTAGATTTCCTCTTCCCTCTGCTGCCTGCAAACAAGCGCGCTCAGATATAATCGGCTCACGCGAAGTGAAAACCTTTAAGGTCCTAGCAGTGAATGTTAATTCGTTGATAAGGATCGAACGAAAACTAACGCTCGCTAATTTATTGCAAACCAACAACCCTGATGTGCTGATGGCTAGCGAAAGTAAGCTTAACCAGACGCGCAACCTCAGGTACAAAAATTACCATATTATAAGAAGGGACCGACCCCAATCCACTCGAGGTGGCGGAGTCGCCCTCTTAAAAGTCGCCCTCCAAGGTGGAAAGAAGTTGTTTGTGATCGCTGCTTACGCATCAGAACCTCAAAATCCTAACTTTCTTTCGGAGCTTGCGGCTCTCTTCACCAGCCTCTGCTTGAACTCGGAAGAAAACTTTTACATATTATCCGGGGATTTGAACGCCAAACACGGTGAATGGGGTAATATTGTTCCAAACGAGAGAGGAAACGCTCTCTTAGAGTGGATGGAACAAAACAATATTGAGTTCAGACTAGATTTGCTGACAACCGATAGACCATCATTTCCTAGAAGCGGGTCTTATCTTGATGTGATGCTAATTGACAGACGACTAACGATACGAAACGTGGAGCGACGCACGAGGAACTGTTTAACTACGGTCGAGTACGACAGTGACCACTGTGGTCTCGCCGCTGTAATTCAGCTCCCGAATACGCTGGATGAACTTGAGGAATTTGTGCAAACGCATCCTTAAAATTACAATAAGGTGCGCTGGCCACGTTTCGCTAGAACCTTAGCCCGAGAAATAAGTTCGAGTGTGGTCAATCCTCCTACGAGCAGAAACTTTACGAACGAAGAGGTTGATGGGTACCTCACACAACTGGACGAAATCATTAAACGAACAATGGACAAAACTATTGCGAAGGTAGCACAAACTGATGATGGCGACATTTATCGGAATGCTACGATCGATGCACTTCACGTGCAGAAAAGTAGACTCCTGTCAAGACTCAAACTCTTGTACGGGAGATTTACAGATCCACAGAATGCGGAGATTCGCTGTCTGAAGTCACAGAACAAAATACTCCAACAGTTAATAAAACATAATTACAGACTAGCTGTAAGCTTGCATTGGGGCAATAAGATTCGGGCTGTAAGATCTAACAACCCGAGCATGTTCCCGCAAGTAAATAAAATCTTTCAGAGGAAAGACCATAATGACATTCAGAGCGTTCGACTTGACAGAACAACAGACAACGCGAACCTACTTACTTCAATTGGCATCGATCCTGATAGGGCTGTGCTTGACAACAACTATTTCGTAATTGAGGATCCCCAAGAGAAGGTGAAAGCAATTGGTGCTGTTTTCCAGAGAGTGTATACGGTCAACGAGACTCGATGTCCGAATTACGGACTCTCTCTCTCTCTCTCTTCGGAATGAAATAAGTCAATGGCGATCCGAGAACCCTGGTTTCACCAGGTTCAGTGACGATTTTCCGGCAAATAATGTCGTCGAAGATGATGGAAACAACTCCATCCTTATTTCAAAAGATGAACTCCAAGGTATCCTCAACTCACTGAAAACGAAGAAGTTAGTGGGAATAGATGGGATACCAAATATTGTTCTGCGCCATCTACCCTCTGAGGCGGTGGACGTATACACAACTCTGTTAAACAATGCGCTGAATAATGCATATTACCCAGCCAATTCCGAAACGGGGCAAAAATACCTCCATCCCGA
The DNA here is from genome assembly GCA_955652365.1 of Eristalinus aeneus. Taxonomy (NCBI): domain Eukaryota; kingdom Metazoa; phylum Arthropoda; class Insecta; order Diptera; family Syrphidae; genus Eristalinus; species Eristalinus aeneus. Next base: position 16,695,336 of record OY019132.1, on the reverse strand, counting down.
CGAATCTCCGTTCTATAAGTCTTCTTCCGTGCATAAGCAAGGTATTCGAGAAGATAGTCATTAGAGCTCTGAAAGAATGGGTTGAGAAAAAACAATTAATACCGGAAAACCAATTTGGCTTCAGGGCGGGGCAAGACACCATTCATGCCGCGTCTAAATTGGTTTCCGACATTCAGTGGAATAGAAATAAATCACAGTGCACAGGGGCCTGCTTGATCGACATGGGAAAGGCTTTCGACATCGTGTGGTTAGAAGGTCTCTTCCTCAAGTTGGTCAGGCTTGGCATTCATAAAACATTGCTATATAGGATCTTCAACATGGTAACAGGTAGGAAGTTCGTTATGAAAAATGGCAACGAAATTTCCACCACTATGTTCCGTATAGCAAATGGGTTGCAACAGGAGCGGTGGGTTCGAATAGAGCCTCAAGGGACACGAAAATGAACTGGCGCAAGTTCGGCATAGTTGATCCACTGGGACGGCCGTTGATCGTGAAGAATGTAGTAAGATATCTAGGCATATGGTTGGACCAGTATCTGTATGGTGATATCTATGTAGATACTGCTCTGACTAGGGCTAAGAATGCCTTCGCTATGGCAAGAGGACTGTTTTATAGCAGCAAACTTGACACCAGAGTGAAGTTAATCTGCTACATGGCCCTTATCCGGCCAATCATGGTATATGGTTGTCCTGTGTGGTTCAACGTGAGTCCTTTCCAGATGGAAAAGATGAGGGTGTTCGAGAGGCGGTGCCTTCGAGCCTGTCTTCGTTTATATCGAACACCAGAATCTCAGTACAAGAAATTCTACCCCAACGAGGTTCTGTACAAAGAGGCAAACTTTATAAGAATAGATAATTTTATTATTAAGTTGATTCGGAGTCACACTGCTCGTGCCATGGCTTCAAGCAACAGTCTGATCTTTGGGGCTTACTACCCAAATGAAAGGCTTGATACAAGATAGGGACGGCTGCCCTATCATCTTCCACGTCGCACGCCGAACAGTAGAAAGGCAACTCCAATACGAACCGGACGTCGCTCGCAGCCATGAGGATCTCCTACGGTTCAGTAGAGCTATTTCTAACCGCGACAGAGCAGTTTCTGACAAGGAACGGCATTTCTACTGGTGGTTACACTATAATCAACTTTCGATTTCGCTAACTTAAAGCAAAAGATAGGATAGCTGATTCAATAGGGCCAGCTCACATAGGTTAAGGTAGTTTTTAAGACATTATAAAAACCAAAAAGTTAAAAACTAACAAAAAACAAAAAAAAAAAAACAAAAAAAAAACAAAAAACTAAAAAAAAGGTGCACCACGGGGTATCAGGTATATGTAAGGCATATAAATGACACATACGTCCGGGTGCACGCGTCCGTATAATGGTACACGCATAGTTAAGAGTACTGTAAATAGATAAGTACATATAAGTTTAGACGTAAGTTAAAGTTAGATAGTTCTATTATAGGTTTTAGTCTTAGTATTAAGTAAACTTAAGAACTTTAATATCCAAGTTTTTAAAGTTTTCTTGGAACAAATTGAAGCTGGCAGTAAGTCAATTATAAAATACATAGAATTTGAGAACTAAAATAGGCCGAAAGGCAGAAGGAAAAATAATCCTAGGTTAGCTTAGAGTACTTATGAAAAGTCAGTAAGTTAGAATTAAGATCAAAAATTAGATACATACGCTAGTTTAAGTATTTTTGTCTAGCATTTAAGAAAACTATGATGAAGTAATAAAAAAATGCATTTAAAAATAAAAAAAAAATGTCGAGAGCCGCCTGTCCGCGTGCGCTGACGGCCGCAAGACATGGTCCGGTAACCAATGCGGCTACGCCGTCTGCATAAGCCTGGGCATAGGTGATAGAACTATTCAAAACGGAAAGCAGAGAATTGACTAGCTTGCACCATAGGAGGGGAGACAGGACAGGGAGACAGCCCCTGTTAACCTCCGACATTACAAACTTGTCACACCAGCCTCTCCAAGCATTTTTAGCATGAAGGAGGTGAGACTGATATGCCTGAAGTTTTTGGCGAGTGAGTAGTCTCCTTTACCATTTTTCGGTATAAAGGCTACCCTTACTGTACGCCAGGTACTTGGAATATATGCCAGCGCGAGGCTGGTAGTGAAAATTCTTTTCGGAGCCGGCAGTATAGGGTCTATGCCCTTTTCCAGCAGTGCTGCATATATGCCATCGGTGCCGGGTGACTTGAAACCATCAAAAGACGGAAATCGGCACTGGTTTTGAGCCAACTGTGATCCGGTTCCCAAGCATGAGTTGTAGGGTCTCAGGTTTAAACTCGGTGTGGGTACCGTCTGCTTTTCTTAGTGTGTCCAGTTTCACTGCTTTTTCCCTTTTGAGTACTTTCACTAGTCTGCTGGTTTCACTGAGTGTTTCGATTTTCCCAAATCTTTATAAGAGGCACTTTTCGAAGCTCGAATAAGCCTTTTATATTCTTTTTGTTTTAATCGATACAGGTCCTAGTCCTCTTCCAGATAGGTCTTAAGTGACCTATTCAGAAGTTTTCTGGTTTACTTGCGCTTTCTCTGCAATTCCGAGTTCCACCACGGAACAGGGGTTCTGCAGGGATGTTTTTTGACTGGGCATGTCAGTTCGAAGCATTGGGTTAGGGTGTCACTCAGGTTCCGAGCTGCCACCGAAACCTTACGCCTCGTTCTGAGTTTTGGGAGAGGCACAGTGCGATTTGCTAACTCTTCCCTAAACTTTGGCCAGTTTGTTCTCCTAGGGTTCCTGCTCCTCTGCGAGACATTGGTTTCGCATTCGATTCGGAACTCTATGTATCTATGGTCCGACATGGACACTTTCAACAGAACTTTCCAGTCTGTGATCTCCTTAAGATATCTGTTTAATAACGTTAAGTCAATCACCTCCTGTCTTCTTGTCGTGACAAACGTTGGTTGCGATCCAACGTTGTTTATGGTCAAGCCGGACGAAAGTGCGAAATCGAGAAGATACGACCCTCTTCTGTTACATTTGCTGCTGCCCCAGAAGATGTTCTGAGCATTAGCGTCACAACAGATAACAAGACCCATCTTTTTCGATTCGAAGTACTCTACGAGTTCCGCTACTTCCCTTGGTGGAGGTGGTAGGACGGAATCGTAGGGGAAGTAGGCCGAAGCCACGACAAAATTATGGCATGATCTGCCTGATTTGTAGTTTATTACCGCAGCAACCTGTCTACAGAATTGTCAAGCTCTCGGTCTTTTCGATCGCTTGTCGAAGAGTGGGGAAAAGCCTCGTAGACTACCAAGGCCACAGATGCAATTTTTGCACACACATGGTTCCTGAATAGACACGATGTGTGATTTTGTCTTCATCATGGAAAGTCTGCTACAATGGATTGCAGTAGCATCCTTAGAATGATGAAGGTTGATCTGGGTAAACAGCTGCATGCAGAGTTACCGTGGAAAACATCCCTTATTCGCAAACCTTGGGCACGAGGCGGAAGTTAATCCGTCCAAGGTGCAGATAGAGACGAGAGCCGTATCTGGAGACGATGGTCTCAACCGATAGTAGGTCCAATCCCACAACGAGAGTAGAACCGTCTTTGCTTTCCCGGTTCTTGCTCTCTGTTGGAGAAAACCTTCCTTCTGGTTTTGAGACCAGGGTTCTGGATGCGGAGACGCGCCAGTACATCCGCCGTGTTCCTGAGTGGTCCCGGGATCCAGCAGATGGCGCGCGTGAGTTTTATGGGCCTGAGAACCTCAAAGCTTGTGGTTCCCAGGGGGGGAATTTTCGGCACGGAGGTGCTCAGCCACTCATTATATTGCTGTGTGGAGCACTTCACCAAAAAGGTTCCGTTTTCCAGAGCACAGCCCTCCACTTGGAAGCAAGCGTTCTCTGCCTTAGCCAGCTCCCACAGCTGATCTTCGCAGTATTTGCATTCTGCGTCTTTCATGCTGTCGTCATTGTCAGCTTTCCCTATTCGCAGCAGCAGAGAAGAGATAGCAGCCTTCTTATAGGACTACGGATCTCTATCTCCGCTTGCCGCGAGTTTGAGTCTATTGGCAGGCTCTCCTTCAGCAGTCAATTTCCGCTTATCCGAGCCGCAGCCAAAGTTAGGTGTGGCACCGGTGTCTTGCGGACCTTGCGTGGGGGGAGTGCTGCCAACGAGAGCATGCGAAGACGTTTTTCGCTTTTTTCTTTGAGAGCCAGAGGAAGAGGGGGCGGCGTTGGTTTCGGAGGATTGGCCAGTTTCGGTTGGTGATACTTCTATTGACCTGATCCTCTTTGCCTTCGCCATTGAAGGGGTACTGCCTTCGACGCTTGTGCCTTCAACCACTTTCGTGATCTCTTTGCGCCGCTCGGTGGCAAGCTTCATTCTCCTCCTATTCCTTTGGCTCTTTGTCAGGGGCCCCCCAGGTGCCAGATTTTTTGGGGCTCGTTCTTCCTTTTCGGATTCCTGAGACGCGCCATTAGAGGTGGCACTCCAGCAAGCTTTCTGACACTGTGCCGGAAGATGCGCCACAGCAGGCGAAAGGTGTTTTGGGTATGGTGGTTGGGTCCTCCAGAATCCTTGCCCCGACCGCTGTCGAAAAGACAACGGGTGGATTATCGCAGTCGCGAGTACCACCTGGAGTAGCTAAATCCTTTGGGTTTGCCTCCATACAGTCTTTATTTAGGACGTCCAAAGACAAGACGTTTCTGGACTTTAGTTCGACGTCTCACCTGGTGTCTGTCAAACCGAGGTTCATTGAATCTTAAGCCCTTCCGCCGCGACAAGGCATCCAGAAAGGGAAGGGAAGTTAGAGTAGTCAGCATACTAGCATCCAATGGAAGATTCAGACGGTTAAATACGAAAATTGCTCCGTTATTTTTGGATTAATAGTAAGGCCAAGCAACCGGCCTCAATAGCATTCTTCTATAAAATACCGACCGTATCCCCCTCTTTCTACTCGTACCGTAGAAGGCACTGTATCGAAGCAAATAAAAATTATATCGATTTTCTAAAAAAGTGAGTTTACGCACGATCTTCTCAAGAATTATGTTAAAGAAGTTACATGGAAGCGCGTAGCTTGGTCTAAAACATTTTTTGATATTGAGGTTTTCTATGAGAAACCGTCCTTGGCGGAACAAAGAGATTTTCCCATCTTCGTCCTACACAATTTGACGAGTTTGGTAGGTAAGCCAAAACTAGACATGGCACTGTATAGTTCGCCTCTATATACACGACCTTCGGACAATCGTCCGCTCCAGCAGACTTGTTTGACTTCAGTTTCAAGGAGATTCCGTCGGCAGAATTTCCAGCGGTCAGTTGCGATTGTAGCTTTTCCACGTCGAACCGCATTGGCCTCTCTCGAAAACGTTCATCTCTCGATATCAGGGTTCTTACCTTGGCTTGAACAAGTTAATGGTCCGAGTCGATGTTGGAACCTCGGCAGGTTCGAACATCGAGAATATTGGAGGAGTGATCAATCTGATTGACGGTGGAATGATAAGGTGATCGTCAGGTTCCGTTGTGAATGTTCAGGTGTGGAAATCGCGTGCTAACCACAGAGAAGTTCCACCCCGAGGCGAAGTCTAACAGCCTGAGTCTGTTTTCGGATGTGCTTTCGTACAGATTAAATTTACCGATGACTCCAGCAAGGATGTCCTCCTTTTTCAGGTAAGCGTTGGAACCTCTTAAAACGAACTTGATGTCGCAAATTAGGCTCATATTCCCGAATACAGCCTTGATGTGGATTGTCATGAGGCGTTCGCTGACGGGGTCGAAGTTTAAGAATTTTGGTCTAAGTCTAGCTCGATCAACAAATCCGCATCCGAATTAGTGATGCCTTCTCTTTAATAGATATATCAGTTTTATATAATTTTTTTGCCGGACCCATCCCATCGCACTTCCTGGATGGCGGTGATGTCTGCTTTGTAGCAATCAACTTCCTCCGTAAGTTTTTCGGCTGCACGTTTTATGTTAAGGGTCCTTACATTCTACGTGCAAAACCGAATCGTTGTCCTTTAAACTATTGGATGAGTCGTCAACAGTTGATCCGTCTTTATACGAGGCATGTTGAGGTTTTTTGAACTTTTTTATTTTACGTGTTGAATAAGTTAAAATCACGCACTGCCTGGTAGACCGGGTCCATTATTTAACCCTCGGGCAGAAGGGTACGCAGCATGCATTGGCTCACAACACAATGGGTATTTCAATGGCTATACAAGGGGCGCCGTGAGGGGGCTTTATTTCAACTTGACCTGTGCACTAAATAGATTGAAAGAACTGAGTAATCTATATTACACGAAAAAAAAAGAAGCAAAATCTGCTTGTTTCCCTCGAATGTTTCTAGCATTTCAGCAAATAATGTTAGTGTTACTTAATTCAATTTCATTTCACAATTGCCAGTTATTTAATATTATCGGGACCTAACGCAAAATGCAGTCGTTCATAGATCTCTGCGGAGTACGCACGCGTCGACTTCGCAACATGAGTCCTTTGTGTTATGAAGTGTCATTAAAACCAATCCGTTTGTGCGTGATCGTGAGCTCTGGTAGTGGAACACCAGATAAGGTAAGATAAGGGATGTTATTTTGAGCTAAAATTAATAAATGAAGCTATTTTGTTTAAGTTTATATCTCAATTAACCTTTCTGCTTTTTTATTTTGTTGATAACTTTTTTGGTTTGTTTGTTTTTGTTTATTTTGTTATTTTTTTTTTTTTGTTTAGCCATACTAATTTGAATTTATAAATAAGGGGTGGGTCGAATAATCTGTGAGCCACTGTACGTTGCTACTTTCTGAGGTTATGGAAACGCTAAGCTTATAAAAACTCTTGAAACCCGGAAGCGTCTTAATGACAGGCAACACGGCTACCGAAGCAACGGGTCCACTGGTGAATTGATAGCATATCTCTCGGAGACCGCCAGCGAAACGCGGAAAAAAACGAGTGACTCCAAAATGCCGGTCTGGAAATTATGACACACAACACGGAGGAGTTTCTAGTCACCAGTCGCAAGGAGGTAGAATATGTCAGCTTTTTAGTTGGAGACCAGACAATCAGTGCGTGAAGTAGCTGGGAGTTATGTTGGACAACAGGCTTGCCTTTAGAGAACACGTAAAGTATGTCAGTAAGAAGGCATCACTTGAGCTAGGAGCACTCTCTCGAATGCTCTTAAATATTGGTGGACCCGGGTATGCACGCAGAATCCTACTTTCACGAGTAGTCAGTTCAGTTATCCTGTATGCAGCTCCTATTTGGGCTAAAGCACACACTTCAAGGCGAATAAACGGATAATAAAGTCAGCATACAGACTCTACGCAAAACGAACTATCAGTGGTTTTATTACCACTTCGGTTTTTATCATCACCGAAGAGCCCCGGCCAGTCACCAAGCCAAAATTATAAAAGAAAAAAAAGGAGCACCATCCGTAGGAATGTGGCAAGCCAGATGGGACGCCTCCACATAAGGTAGGTGGACGCATGTGCATATTCAGATCTCGCATGTCATCGAGACCTGGATATCAAGATCCGCAAGCCTCGTTTTACTCCATGATGAGAGTTCACCATCTTACAAGTGGATGTTGAGACGGGTGAAACGAGTTATAAAAGGCGAGGACGAGAGAGTTTTTTTTTTTGTTTTTTGTTGGAGGTTGGGATCAACTACACTGGAGCACTCAGACTCAAATACTGGTCCATTGTACTACAAGGCAGTAACTTTCATTTAATGTAATTTCTTGATTTTCCGAAGAAAATTTAAGATGCGCTTCTGTGATATAGAACTTAGGTTTTCAGTTCCCACCACATCAGCGCCAAATAACCGCCACCTGATACGAGTGTAAGCAGGACACTGACAGAGAAAGTGTTCCGAAGTGTCTTCACCTTCTCCACAGGCGTCGCAGAGTGTGACATCACTAAGCCCAAGCCGACTCAGGTGGATAGCGAAGGTAAAGTGTCCCGTTAATACGCCAACAAGTCTTCTGCACTCGTTTCTGTCTAGAGATAGCAGAAAAAAAGCGGATTTCTTGCAGACGTTTGGGAGCATACTCTTGGTCACCCTGCATCCTGGAGAGTCACGCCATCTTTGGTTGTGCTGTAGGGAGACCCAACCATCGACGGAGGCCCTGACCAGCGACGCGGGTAATCCCAAGGTGGGTTCGGGTCCTACAAATGCCTCTGCTGAACATAGCCTAGCTAGTTCATCGGCAGTTTCATTTCCCAGGATCCCGAAAAGAAGCGGATTTCTTGCAGACGTTTGGGAGCATACTCTTGGTCACCCTGCATCCTGGAGAGTCACGCCATCTTTGGTTGTGCTGTAGGGAGACCCAACCATCGACGGAGGCCCTGACCAGGGACGTGGGTAATCCCAAGGTGGGTTCGGGTCCTACGAATGCCTCTGCTGAACCCTAGGAAGTGGTTAAAGGGTTGAGTAAGGCCTTGAGCACAGCTTGACTGTCGCTGCTGACGCAGATACTTCTTTCCTTCCACCTATTCTTCACAATGTAGTTGGTGGCCATTAGGATCGCGAAGGCTTCCGCCTGGAAGACCGACGCGAAATTTCCTTAGGAGGCGTGAAGTCTAATGTTGGCGTTTTCCACGAAGGCTTCAGCTCCAGAACCCTCCGTTGTCTTGAAGCCCTCCGTGAAAATCCGACTACATTCCTTTCCCGGTTCAGTTTCTGGCCACAGCCAATCCAGGACACGTGGAAAGTCGACTTTGTAAAAGCGTCGCAACTGTATTATTGGCGACCTCGCATCAGACGGAATGTCCATGAGAGTAGTATCACAGGAGATGCGGTGTGCGAGGTCATCAAAGCTCCAGTGCGAGTGGAACCAAAGACCATTCCTTTTTAGTCGAGAGATGGCCTTGAGTGTACATCCCATGATGTGGCGATCAAGGGGGGGGGGGGGAGATTAATTAGAGCATCAAGAGCAGAGCCAGGCGTGCTGGGGAAAGCCCCTGTGCAGCCGAGACAAACTGTTCTTTGAAACTTGGTGAAAGCGGCAGTCTCGTATTTGCGCGAAAGCTTGTTCTACCAAACGACTGATGCATAAGAGAGAAGTGGTTTTATGATTGCCGTATAGATCCAAACGGATCTTTTGGGTGATAGATACCAGGTTTTGCCGAAAACTCCCTTGCATTGCCAGAAGACTGACAGCGCCTTGGAGGTTTTCGTCTCATTGTGTCTTTTCCAGGGAAGTTTACTGTCCGGGATAACACCTAGATATTTGGCTTCATTGGAAAGTTGGATATTGACGCCTTTAAGTACCAGTTGAGTCAAACCAGTCATACTCCTCCTTCTCGTAAAGAGAACATCCTCAGTTTTAAGAGGGTTGACGGAAAGCCCATTCCTGGTACACCAGCTATCGATCATGTCAAGAGCCGCAGTCGTCCACAGACCACCGCGGTGTACGTACGTGATTCGACTACGCGAGAAAAAACGATCAGAGATTCTCGTATTGAAAAAAACCATCATCCTCAAAGAAGTTCGATAGCTCCGGTATTAAGCACAAGTGCAGAGGGCCAGTAAGATAGATTTGTAAGTTTTAAATAAATTATAAACTAGTTAAGTATTTTGTCTAGATTTAAGAAAATTAACTGAAAAATAAAAAATAAATTTTAAACTAAACTAAGCACAAGTGCAGTGATCCGACAAACCCCGGTTCGAATCCGGAGGAAAATATAAGAAAGTTTTTTTTTTCAATCAAAACATTACAAAGAGACACAAAGTGTGATAAAAAGTGAAATGGAGAGTGACGAGCGACCCGAGCTCAGTAAATCGGGTGATTTCAAAACACCGGTGGCCGGGGCATCAGGCCACCTAACTAGTGACGGTAGCATCCGCGTGGCTAGCCCCATGAGCGGAACTGCCGATCCAAAACAGAGAAGGAAGAGGGTGCAGCCGCAGCACAACCTCACGAAGCGTCGGACGACAGCAATGACGTCAGAAGAGGAAGCGGTCGCATCAAACAAAGTTGGGGTGATTGCGACCAAAAAAAATACGCCAACAAGACCAGCAATAACCCGAGCAACAACAAAATCGGCTTCATCTGCAATCCCAATCGACATTGATGCCTTCCAATGTGAATCGGAGGGCAACGAATGCCGCTTTTCATATAGAGGGAGTGAAAACTCCTTCCAGGTGCTCGCCACATCGGACGCCGACGATGAGGAGGAGCAAATAAGAGAGGAGGAAACTAAGCTGAAGAAACTCGACGAGGAAAGGGCGAAGCTCGACGCCCACATCAAGTTCCTATACGAACAGTCCACGTTGAGGAAAGCTGCAGAGAAAGCAGCAAAACAAATAGAGCAACAGAGCGAAATACTAAAGTTGCAACAAAGACGGAAGCAATGTGTCGAGCAGCAAAAATGCCAAGAACCGCTTCCGTCCACATCCAAGGCAGCGCAACGTCTACAGAAAGCTCAACAGAAGCTTAAATTGCAGCAACAGCAACAGAAGCAGTCACGGCTACAAAAAGAGAAGCAGCAGCAGCAGCCACATCAACAGGAGCAGCAGCAGTCACAGCAGCAGAAACAACAGCAGTCGCAACAGCAGAAACGACAGCCGAATCAGCAGCAGATACAACAGGAGCCTCAGCAACAACAGCAGAAATCTAAGGTCTGCTGCCCACCAATAAACATCTTCGGCGTGGGGACGGACGAGCTAGAGACCCTATGTGCGTTGGCCCTAGAAAATAACACTTATTATATAAAATATAAGACTCAACAAACCCACACCGTTCATTGCCTAACAATGGACGGATTTAAATTTTTAAAAGAAAAATTAGCGGCATCGAACGCTGATTATTATACATACACCACCAGAGGAGAAAGTCACAGTCTCTGCTCCTCAAAGGCATAAATCCTTCTACAGATCCGAAGGTCCTCCTCCACAAGCTGCGACGAGTTGAAAGCGACGAGGTCCATTTCGTAGGGGCTAAGCCTTTTATCACTGCGGCAGCGAAAGCGAATAAGAAAGCACTTCCCTTCTTCTTAGTTCAGGTATCCCAGGGCACGAAAATTGACAACTTACGAAAAATCCGTTTCGTCGGCGGTCTTAGTGTTAAATGGGAGAAATTAAACAAAGCTGACCACGTACTTCAATGTGCGAAGTGCAGAAGACTGGGGCACGTCGCGGAGAACTGCAATATGGAGTTCCGCTGCGCACGTTGCACATTCAGTCACAACAAAGGGGAATGTCCTTTAGGTAGGGAGGAAGTCGAGGATAAGGCGCTCCTCAAATGCGTACTCTGCGGAGGAAATGGAAACCCCGCAACCTACTTGGGGTGTCCACGAATAAAAGAACTCCGGCAGAGAGTAAAAGAAACAAGGAACGACAAAAAGGTAGCCGCCAGGCCAGCTGTCCGTGCTCTGACTACCACCGTTACGCCTTGTGTCTCCTACGCCCAGATGGTGTCAGGCAGACAACCGGCACAACGGACAGTGCCAAAGGCTGCCCCGGCTCCAATGGCCAGGCAACCTGAACCAGACCCTCCATAAGGGATGTACAGTCTTCCATCAAGTCGATGCAAGCGCAGATGCAGAAACAGATGGTCGAACTACAGACCAGTTTCCTTACGCAGACGGCTAGAGTAGATTTCCTCTTCCCTCAGCTGCCTGCAAACAAGCGCGCTCAGATATAATGGGCTCTCGCGAAATGAAAACCTTTAAGGTCCTAGCAGTGAATGTTAATTCGTTGATAAGGATCGAACGAAAACTAACGCTCGCTAATTTATTGCAAACCCACAACCCTGATGTGCTGATGGCTAGCGAAAGTAAGCTTAACCAGACGCGCAACCTCAGGTACAAAAATTACCATATTATAAGGAGGGACCGACCCCAATCCTTGTGGCGGAGTGGCCCTCTTAAGAGTCGCCCTCCAAGGTGGAAAGAAGTTGTTTGTGATCGCTGCTTACGCATCAGAACCTCAAAATCCTAACTTTCTTTCGGAGCTTGCGGCTCTCTTCGCCAGCCTCTGCTTGAACTCGGAAGAAAACTTTTACATATTAGCCGGGGATTTGAACGCCAAACACGGTGAATGGGGTAATATTGTTCCAAACGAGAGAGGAAACGCTCTCTTAGAGTGGATGAAACAAAACAGTATTGAGTTCAGACTGGATTTGCTTGCAACCGATAGACCATCATTTCCTAGAAGCGGGTCTTATCTTGATGTGATGCTAATTGACAGACGACTAACGATACGAAAAGTGGAGCGACGCACGAGGAACTGTTTAACTACGGTCGAGTACGACAGTGACCACTGTGGTCTCGCCGCTGTAATTCAGCTCCCGAATAAGCTGGATGAACTTGAGGAATTTGTGCAAACGCATCCTTATAATTACAATAAGGTGCGCTGGCCACGTTTCGCTAGAACCTTAGCCCGAGAAATAAGTTCGAGTGTGGTCAATCCTCCTACGAACAGAAACCTTACTAACGAAGAGGTTGATGGGTACCTCACGCAAATGGACGAAGCCATTAAACGAACAATGGACAAAACTATCCCGAAGGTAGCACAAACTGATGATGGCGACATTTATCGGAATGCTACGATCGATGCACTTCACGTGCAGAAAAGTAGACTCCTGTCAAGACTCAAACTCTTGTACGGGAGATTTACAGATCCACAGAATGCGGAGATTCGCTGTCTGAAGTCACAGAACAAAATACTCCAACAGTTAATAAAACATAATTACAGACTAGCTGTAAGCTTGCATTGGGGCAATAAGATTCGGGCTGTAAGATCTAACAACCCGAGCATGTTCCCGCAAGTAAATAAAATCTTTCAGAGGAAAGACCATAATGACATTCAGAGCGTTCGACTTGACAGAACAACAGACAACGCGAACCTACTTACTTCAATTGGCATCGATCCTGATAGGGCTGTGCTTGACAACGACTATTTCGTAATTGAGGATCCCCAAGAGAAGGTGAAAGCAATTGGTGCTGTTTTCCAGAGAGTGTATACGGTCAACGAGACTCGATGTCCGAATTACGGACTCTCTCTCTCTCTCTCTCTTCGGAATGAAATAAGTCAATGGCGATCCGAGAACCCTGGTTTCACCAGGTTCAGTGACGATTTTCCGGCAAATAATGTCGTCGAAGATGATGGAAACAACTCCATCCTTATTTCAAAAGATGAACTCCAAGGTATCCTCAACTCACTGAAAACGAAGAAGTTAGTGGGAATAGATGGGATACCAAATATTGTTCTGCGCCATCTACCCTCTGAGGCGGTGGACGTATACACAACTCTGTTAAACAATGCGCTGAATAATGCATATTACCCGGCTTATTGGAAAACAGCAGTGGTACAGCCAATTCCGAAACGGGGCAAAAATACCTCCATCCCGACCAATCTCCGTTCTATAAGTCTTCTTCCGTGCATAAGCAAGGTATTCAAGAAGATAGTCATTAGAGCTCTGAAAGAATGGGTTGAGAAAAAACAATTAATACCGGAAAACCAATTTGGCTTCAGGGCGGGGCAAGACACCATTCATGCCGCGTCTAAATTGGTTTCCGACATTCAGTGGAATAGAAATAAATCACAGTGCACAGGGGCCTGCTTGATCGACATAGGAAAGGCTTTCGACATCGTGTGGTTAGAAGGTCTCTTCCTCAAGTTGGTCAGGCTTGGCATTCATAAAACATTGCTATATAGGATCTTCAACATGGTAACAGGTAGGAAGTTCGTTATGAAAAATGGCAACGAAATTTCCACCACTATGTTCCGTATAGCAAATGGGTTGCAACAGGAGCGGTGGGTTCGAATAGAGCCTCAAGGGACACGAAAATGAACTGGCGCAAGTTCGGCATAGTTGATCCACTGGGACGGCCGTTGATCGTGAAGAATGTAGTAAGATATCTAGGCATATGGTTGGACCAGTATCTGTATGGTGATATCTATGTAGATACTGCTCTGACTAGGGCTAAGAATGCCTTCGCTATGGCAAGAGGACTGTTTTATAGCAGCAAACTTGACACCAGAGTGAAGTTAATCTGCTACATGGCCCTTATCCGGCCAATCATGGTATATGGTTGTCCTGTGTGGTTCAACGTGAGTCCTTTCCAGATGGAAAAGATGAGGGTGTTCGAGAGGCGGTGCCTTCGAGCCTGTCTTCGTTTATATCGAACACCAGAATCTCAGTACAAGAAATTCTACCCCAACGAGGTTCTGTACAAAGAGGCAAACCTTATAAGAATAGATAATTTTATTATTAAGTTGATTCGGAGTCACACTGCTCGTGCCATGGCTTCAAGCAACAGTCTGATCTTTGGGGCTTACTACCCAAATGAAAGGCTTGATACAAGATAGGGACGGCTGCCCTATCATCTTCCACGTCGCACGCCGAACAGTAGAAAGGCAACTCCAATACGAACCGGACGTCGCTCGCAGCCATGAGGATCTCCTACGGTTCAGTAGAGCTATTTCTAACCGCGACAGAGCAGTTTCTGACAAGGAACGGCATTTCTACTGGTGGTTACACTATAATCAACTTTCGATTTCGCTAACTTAAAGCAAAAGATAGGATAGCTGATTCAATAGGGCCGGCTCACATAGGTTAAGGTAGTTTTTAAGACATTATAAAAACCAAAAAGTTAAAAACTAACAAAAAACAAAAAAAAAACAAAAAAAAAACAAAAAACTAAAAAAAAGGTGCACCACGGGGTATCAGGTATATGTAAGGCATATAAATGACACATACGTCCGGGTGCACGCGTCCGTATAATGGTACACGCATAGTTAAGAGTACTGTAAATAGATAAGTACATATAAGTTTAGACGTAAGTTAAAGTTAGATAGTTCTATTATAGGTTTTAGTCTTAGTATTAAGTAAACTTAAGAACTTTAATATCCAAGTTTTTAAAGTTTTCTTGGAACAAATTGAAGCTGGCAGTAAGTCAATTATAAAATACATAGAATTTGAGAACTAAAATAGGCCGAAAGGCAGAAGGAAAAATAATCCTAGGTTAGCTTAGAGTACTTATGAAAAGTCAGTAAGTTAGAATTAAGATCAAAAATTAGATACATACGCTAGTTTAAGTATTTTTGTCTAGCATTTAAGAAAACTATGATGAAGTAATAAAAAAATGCATTTAAAAATAAAAAAAAAATGTCGAGAGCCGCCTGTCCGCGTGCGCTGACGGCCGCAAGACATGGTCCGGTAACCAATGCGGCTACGCCGTCTGCATAAGCCTGGGCATAGGTGATAGAACTATTCAAAACGGAAAGCAGAGAATTGACTAGCTTGCACCATAGGAGGGGAGACAGGACAGGGAGACAGCCCCTGTTAACCTCCGACATTACAAACTTGTCACACTCCGCCTCCGCGATTATAGTCCTGTTCATCAGCATTGCTCTTATCCACAACACCAATGATTCCTCTACGCCATGATTCCTGGCCGCGTTACACATGTCATCAAGAGTCGCATTGTCGAAAGCGCCCTCTATGTCGATAAAAATGCCCAGTGAGTAGTCTTTCCTGTCAAGTGCACTTTCAATTCTACCGACGAGATTTTGAAGTGGTGTCTCGCAAGATTTTCCGCACTGGTAGGCATGTTGCATTTGAGATAGAGGGTGTGATCGCGTTTTTGCGCATGTGCAGTTTGACCAGCGTCTCCAAGCATTTTAGCATGAAGGAGGTGAGACTGATAGGCCTGAAGTTTTTGGCGAGTGAGTAGTCTCCTTTACCATTTTTCGGTATAAAGGCTACCCTCACTGTACGCCAGGTACTTGGAATGTATGCCAGCGCGAGGCTGGTAGTGAAAATTCTTTTCGGAGCCGGCAGTATAGGGTCTATGCCCTTTTCCAGCAGTGCTGTATATATGCCATCGGTGCCGGGTGACTTGAAACCATCAAAAGACGCTACAGTGTACTTGATAGCTTCATCAGTTACGAGGAGCGATGAAACAACCAGCTTCTGCGAGTAGAATTTGTCTGCTCATCCCCAGTTTCGGAAATCAGCACTGGTTTTGAGCCAACTGTGATCCGGTTCCCAGGGAAATGAGTCTCAAGCATGAGTTGTAGGGTCTCAGGCTTAGACTCGGTGTAGGTACCGTCTCAGGTTTAGACTCGGTGTAGGTACCGTCTGCTTTTCTTAGTGTGTCCAGTCTCACTGCTTTTTCCCTTTTGAGGACTTTCACTAGTCTGCTGGTTTCACTGAGTGTTTCGATTTTCCCAAATCTTTATAAGAGGCACTTTTCGAAGCTCGAATAAGCCTTTTATATTCTTTTTGTTTTAATCGATACAGGTCCTAGTCCTCTTCCAGTTAGGTCTTAAGTGACCTATTCAGAAGTTTTCTGGTTTCCTTGCGCTTTCTCTGCAATTCCGAGTTCCACCACGGAACAGGGGTTCTGCAGGGATGTTTTTTGACTGGACATGTCAGTTCGAAGCATTGGGTTAGGGTGTCATTCAGGTTCCGAGCTGCCACCGAAACCTTACGCCTCGTTCTGAGTTTTGGGAGCGGCACAGTGCGATTTGCTAACTCTTCCCTAAACTTTGGCCAGTTTGTTCTCCTAGGGTTCCTTCTCCTCTGCGAGACATTGGTTTCGCATTCGATTCGGAACTCTATGTACCTTGGGCACGAGGCGGAAGTTAATCCGTCCAAGGTGCAGATAGAGACGAGAGCCGTATCTGGAGACGATGGTCTCAACCGAAGGTCGGTCCAATCCCACAACGAGAGTAGAACCGTCTTTGCTTTCCCGGTTCTTGCTCTCTGTGGGAGAAAACCTTCCTTCTGGTTTCGAGACCAGGGTTCTGGATGCGGAGACGCGCCAGTACATCCGCCGTGTTCCTGAGTGGTCCCGGGATCCAGTAGATGAACAGCGCGTGAGTTTTAGGGGCCTGAGAACCTCAAAGCTTGTGGTTCCCAGGGGGGGAATTTTCGGCACGGAGGTGCTCAGCCACTCAACATATTGCTGTGTGGAGCACTTCACCAAAAAGGTTCCGTTTTCCAGAGCACAGCCCTCCACTTGGAAGCAAGCGTTCTCTGCCTTAGCCAGCTCACACAGCTGATCTTCGCAGTATTTGCATTCTGCGTCTTTCATGCTGTCGTCATTGCCAGCTTTCCCTATTCGCAGCAGCAGGGAAGAGATAGCAGCCTTCTTATAGGACTGCGGATCTCGTTTTCCGCTTGCCGCGAGTTGGAGTCTATTGGCAGGCTCTCCTGCAGCAGTCAATTTCCGCTTATCCAAGCCGCAGCCAAAGTTAGGTGTGGCACCGGTGTCTTGCGGACCTTGCGTGGGGGGAGTGCTGCCAACGAGAGCATGCGAAGACGTTTTGCGCTTTTTTTTTTTGAGAGCCAGAGGAAGAGGGGGCGGCGTTGGTTTCGGAGGATTGGCCAGTTTCGGTTGGTGATACCTCTATTGACCTGATCCTCTTTGCCTTCACCATTGAAGGGGTACTGCCTTCGACCCTTGTGCCTTCAACCACTTTCGTGATCTCTTTGCGCCGCTCGGTGGCAAGCTTCCTTCTCCTCCTATTCCTTTGGCTCTTTGTCACGGGCCCCCCAGGTGCCAGATTTTTTGGGGCTCGTTCTTCCTTTTCGGATTCCTGAGACGCGCCACTAGAGGTGGCACTCCAGCAAGCTTTCTGACACTGTGCCGGGAGATTAGGCGTATCAGGCTGAACCTCTCCGCCGCTTTTTCCGGTTTTCCAACTCATTCTACTGATCGTAGAGTGAGTGGCAAGAGTCATTTTTTTCAGCGCCACAGCAGGCGGAAGGTGTATTGGGTATGGTGGTTGGGTCCTCCAGAATCCTAGCCCCGACCGCTGTCGAAAAGACAACGGGTGGATTATCGCAGTCGCGAGTACCACCTGGAGTAGCTAAATCCTTTGGGTTTGCCTCCATACAGTCTTTATTTAGGACGTCCAAAGACAAGACGTTTCTGGACTTTAGTTCGACGTCTCACCTGGGATCTGTCAAACCGAGGTTCATTGAATCTTAAGCCCTTCCGCCGCGACAAGGCATCCAGAAAGGGAAGAGAAGGTAGAGTAGTCAGCATACTAGCATCCAATGGAAGATTCAGACGGTTAAATACGAAAGTTGCTCCGTTAGTTTTGGATTAATAGTAAGGCCAAGCAACCGCCCTCAATAGCATTCTTCTATAAAATACCAACCGT
Source organism: Eristalinus aeneus (assembly GCA_955652365.1). Classification (NCBI taxonomy): domain Eukaryota; kingdom Metazoa; phylum Arthropoda; class Insecta; order Diptera; family Syrphidae; genus Eristalinus; species Eristalinus aeneus. The sequence continues at coordinate 16,677,271 of OY019132.1, read as the reverse complement.
GTCCCCCTCTTTCTACTCGTACCGTAGATCATTATGTCTGTCTTCGCTCGATCAACAAATCCGCATCCGAATTAGTGATGCCTTCTCTTTAATAGATATATCAGTTTTATATAATTTTTTTGCCGGACCCATCCCATCGCACTTCCTGGATGGCGGTGATGTCTGCTTTGTAGCAATCAACTTCCTCCGTAAGTTTTTCGGCTGCACGTTTTATGTTAAGGGTCCTTACATTCTACGTGCAAAACCGAATCGTTGTCCTTTAAACTATTGGATGAGTCGTCAACAGTTGATCCGTCTTTATACGAGGCATGTTGAGGTTTTTTGAACTTTTTTATTTTACGTGTTGAATAAGTTAAAATCACGCACTGCCTGGTAGACCGGGCCCATTATTTAACCCTCGGGCAGAAGGGTACGCAGCATGCATTGGCTCACAACACAATGGGTATTTCAATGGCTATACAAGGGGCGCCGTGAGGGGGCTTTATTTCAACTTGACCTGTGCACTAAATAGATTGAAAGAACTGAGTAATCTATATTACACGAAAAAAAAAGAAGCAAAATCTGCTTGTTTCCCTCGAATGTTTCTAGCATTTCAGCAAATAATGTTAGTGTTACTTAATTCAATTTCATTTCACAATTGCCAGTTATTTAATATTATCGGGACCTAACGCAAAATGCAGTCGTTCATAGATCTCTGCGGAGTACGCACGCGTCGACTTCGCAACATAAGTCCTTTGTGTTATGAAGTGTCATTAAAACCAATCCGTTTGTGCGTGATCGTTAGCTCTGGTAGTGGAACACCAGTGCGGTGATCAAGAAATCCTGGATTCACATCCCGTGGGTGGATTTTTGCGCCCCCAGCTCAGCAAATCGGGTGATTTTAAATCTACGGGTAGGACGTCAGGCCACCAAACAAGCGACGATATCCATGCATGTGGCCAGCCCCACTAGCCGGATTACCGAAATAATGAAGAGGACAAAGAGACTGCAGCCGCAGCCCACTTTCCTTATGCTCGACAACAGTAATGACGTCACATGAGGAAGTGGTCTCATCGAACAGAGGCGGATCGGTGGCTTGAAAAAAAAAAACACCGCCAAAAACAACGACAACGACAGCAAACAAATAATCGACGTTGATGCTCTCAAATGCGAATCAGAGGGTAACGAATGCCGATTCTCTTATAAGGGGAGCGACAACTCCTTTCACGTTCTTGCCACACCTGATGCTGACGAAGAAACAGAACGAATAAGGGAGGAGGAGCTGAAACTGCAGTTTGACGAGCAAAGGGCAAAGCTTGACGCCCATATTAACTTTCTTTATGACAGTTCAACTGCAAGAAGAACTGCAGAGCTTCAACAGATGAGGCAGAAACTGAGGCAGAAGAAGCTACCTCAAAAAGAAAAAAAAGGCCCGGGTGCTTTCAAAGTCAAAAGCAGCACAACTGTTACAAAAAGCCGAGCAGAGACTAAGCAAGCGACAACAGCAATATCAACACAAACAACAGCAGCAAGAGCAAACACGATATGCTACCTCGAAAGATGCTCAAGAGTAGCAACAGGCTCAACAGAAGCAACAACATAAACAGCAGCAGAAATTGCAGAAACAACAGAAGCAGCAGAAACAGGAGGAGCCTCAACGACAACAACATAAACATCCGAAGCAACAGAAATAGCCGAAGAAGGTTCGCTGTCCACAAATCAACTTTTCGGCATGGGAACCGAAGAGCTGGAGACCTTATATGAATTGGCTCTAGGAAGTAAAAATTATTTTATATTAAATATAAAACTCCCCACACCCACACAGTATATTGCTTCACAATGGACGGGTTCAGATTCCTTAAAGAGTTGTTAGCGGCATCAATCGCTGACTTCTATACATACACCTCAAGAGGAGAAAGGCCACATTCCTTGCTCGTCAAAGGTATGAATCCCTCCACTGACCTGAAGGTCATTCTCAACAAGCTGCGCTTAGTTGAGAACGATGCTGTCCAGTTCGTGGGGGTTAAGCCTTTCAACAAAAGCAGTGAATGCGAAAAAGAAGGCACTTCCCTTCTTCTTAGTCCAGGTATCCCACGACACCAAAATATTCAATATGGACTTCAACTGCGCACGATGCAAAATTCAGCCACAACAAAGGAGGACGTCTTTTAGGTACGGATGAAGTCGAGGCTAAGGCGCTCCTCAAATGTGTACTCTGCGGAGGGTTTCCACGAATCAAAGAAATCCGTCAGAGAGTAGAAGAGATAAGGAGCAACGGAAAAGTAGAAGCCAAGCCCGTGTTGTAGCTACTACTGTTACTCCGGAAATCTCTTACGCCCAAATGGTGTCAGGTAGAGAACCGACAGAGCAGACAGTGTCGAAGATTGCATCGGCTCCAATGGCCAGGCAATCCAAGTCAGAACTCCCAATTAGGGATGTAATGTCTTCAATCCAGTCGATGCAAGCGCAGATGATTGCCTCGCAGAAACAGATGGTCGAACTACAGACCAGTTTCCTTACGCAGACGGCTAGAGTAGATTTCCTCTTCTCTCAGCTGCCTGCAAACAATCGCACTCAGATAGATAAGCTCACGCGAGGTAAGAACCCTGAAGATCCTAGCGGTGAATGTAAATTCACTGATAAGGGTCAAACGAAAACTAACGCTCTCTAATTTGTTGCAATCCCTTAATCCTGATGTGCTGATGGCTAGCGAACTGAATAGACTGAATTTGGTTGAAACCGACAGACGATTATTTCCTAGAAGCGGGTCTTATCTGGATGTGATGATAATCGACAGACGACTAACAATACTAAACGTGGACCGACGCTCGAAGAACTGTTTAACTACGGTCGAGTACGACCGTGAACACTGTGGTCTCGCCGCGTAAATTCAACTCCCGAGTAAGCTGGACGACCTTGAGGGATATTTGCAACACATCCTTATAATTACAATAAGGTTCGGTGGCAACGCTTCTCTAAAACCTTATCCAGAGAAATAAGTTCGATTGTGATCAATCCTCTTACGAACAGAAACCTAACAAACGATGAGGTTGATAGATACCTCACGTAAATGAAAGAAGCCATCAAACGAACAATGGATAAGACGATCCCGAAGGTAGCACAAACCGATTGTGGCGACATGTACCGGAATAATACTACGTATCAATGCACTTCACGTCCAAAAAAGCAGATTCCTGTCAAGACTTAAATTCTTGTACAGGTGGTTTACAGACCTACAGAGTGCAGAAATTTTCTCTCTGAAGTCTCAGATAAAAATAATCCAACAATTATTCAAACATAACTACAGACTAGGTGTAAGCTTGCATTCGGGCTGTAAAATCCAACAACCCGAGCATGTTCCCGCAAGTAAATATAATCTTTCGGAGGAAAGTCCATATTGACAATCAGAGTGTTCGACCCGACAGAAAAACAGATAACGCGAATCTACTGACAACTGTTGGAATCTATCCAGACAGGGCAGTGATTGACAGCGACTATTTCGTAGTTAAAGATCCCCAGGAAAAGATGAGAGCAATCGGTTGTGTTTTCTAGAGAGTGTATAAGGTCAACGAGACTCGTAGTTCGAATCACGACCTGAAAAACAGAGCCTTGCTGAATTATGTCTGTCTTCGGAATGAAATAAGTCAATGAAAAGCTTCCGGCAAATAATGTCGTCGCTGATGATGGAAACAACTCATCCTAATTTCTAAAGGCGAACTCCAAGGTATCCTCAACTCTCAGATACCAGGGATACCAAATATTGTTCTACGCCATCTGCCCTCTGAGACGGTGGAGGTATACACAGCTCTGTTCAACAATGCGCTGAGTAATGCATATTACTTTATATGATTTACGACATGGTAACAGGTCGGAAGTTCGTTTTGAAAAATGGCAAAGAAATTTCCACAAATGTTTTCCATTTAAAAAAATGACTTGCAACAAGGGGCGGTGGGTTCGCCGATCTTGTTTACTATATTCACAGAGCGTTTGCCGATGATATAATCGCGTACAGATCAGAAGAAATAAACGGTTTTTCGCAAAGTGACTTCGATTAAACGATTTTGCGGCGACTGGAAGTTGAAAATCAACTACCAGAAGTATGAAACTATTCTGATTCTTTTCAGAACCCGGTTGTCCAGAGCCTCAAGGGACACGAAAATGAGTTGGCGTAAGTTCAGCATAGTTGATCCACTGGGGCAACCATTGATGGTGAAAAGTGTTGTAAGGTACCTAGGCATCTGGTTGGACCAGTATCTATAGTATCTATACGGAGATATCCATGTAGATACAGCTCCAACCAGGGCTAGGAAAGCCTTCGCTGTGATAAGAGGGATGTTTTGCAGCATTCAACTTGACACCAGAGTGAAGGAAATCTGCTACATGGCACTCATCAAGTCAATAAAGGTATATGGTTGTCGTGTGTGGTTCACAGGTTCAAAGGTTCGGCATTTTTAATGTTGGCCAACTCACATAGGTTAAGGAAGTTTAAAGACATTTTACAAAAAAGCAAAACAAAAAAAATAAAAAAGACATAAAAAAAAAAAAAATCTCACGAACTATAAAAAAAGAGGTTCTTCACGGGGTAACAGATATTTCTGTAAGGCATATAAGAAACACATACTTCCGGGTGCACGCGACCGCATAATGGTATGGGAATATTTAAGACTAATGTATATAGCTAAGTACAGTTAAGTACTTATGTACATATAAGGTTACACGTAAGTTGGAGTTAAGTAGTCATATCGTAGGTTTTAATCTTAGTATTAAGTAAACTCAAGAACTTTGATGCCCAAGTTGTTAAAGCTTTCTTCTGATAATTTTAAACTGAAATAAAGAAATTTTAAAAAAACACACAAATTGCAGAAAAAAGTAGGCATAAAGGCGGAATTTAAAACTAATCCTAGCTTTGAGTACTTGTGAAAAATCAGTAAGTAAGAATTAAGATTGAAGATTAGATATGTAAACTAGTTTGATTATTTTTGTCTAGTATATAAGAAAAAGGAAAAAAAAGAAACTCACAATGGCAGTCCTGTTTCGTTGAACTCTCTGCAAATACTAAACCACTACTATTTAGCAAAACTTGCAATAATTTTTTCAAGGTCGCGTATACTTACTTTCGGTTTAACAAATTAAGTAGCTGGAGAAAAACGAGTTAAAATAAAACGCGCGCGTTCGCTTCAGTTGCGATTAATTTTTATACCAAACATGATATATTCACAATAACTCATAGCATTAAATAATTTTTGTAAATTTCCAATTTTAATATTGAGTACTTTATTTTAGATTGTGGTTCTCCTTAACACCGGTTGCGTTAAAGGAATGGTTTCTTCTCTTTTGTTCAGGTAGATCCACGAGCTTTACTATGGAGAATCTAATTTCGCCACTTCGAGTCCTATCATTCGCCACACGCACCTTTCCGTGTTCTAGTGCGATGACTTGGACGATTCGCCCAAGTTGTTGTGTCGGAGCGGCCCATAGAGCGCCGAAGTGAGGGGTCCTAGGTGGTATGAATGCGAAGCTGAATGTGAACTTCCTCCAGTTTCCATTGAACTCCCACGAAGTTCGTTCCGTTGTCGCAGTGGACTGTCTGCGAAATTCCTCGCCGGGTGATAAGCCTTTTGAGGGCGAGAATAAAAGTATCCGAAGACAGATCAGTTGTCGTTTCAAAATACACTGCTTTGGACATGAAACAGACAAACACAGCGATGTAGGTTTCAACTGGGGGTCTACCGCTATGTGCAATCACAGTCTCCGTATTCATACAGAACCGTTTTGTTTGTGTGATGCAAATGCGACTTTGTGAATTTCCTCTTCGAGATCGTAGTGTTTCAGTTTTAATCTTAAGTCTTCGAATAAACCGCATAACATATGAAAAAATTCATACTAGTTTTGCATACGACGAAACCCTCCCGATTTTTTTAGATTTCTCGACGGCCTTTTAATGCACGTTTCGTTTTTCGCATTTCTAGTACTTCTTCACACAGCTGTTGTTAAAAATGAGCATTGCCTGGCCAAGTAGTCTGCTCTTCCAGTAGAAACTGTGGACCCGTAAACCAAATGGATCTATTCAGTACGTATACGTTGCAACCTCTAGAAACTATATCCGCAACATTGCGTCCACTCTTGGATTTCTGCCACCCGATTTGGCACAAAGGTAACTAGTGTTAATGTATACGTCCTCATACAATGTAGCGTAATTTCGGAATCTGTTCAAAAAATACATTGTTCTACTTTGAGTTTCAACATTGCCGATACTATCATTAATAACTTGGAGAGAATATGCGCTGCGCAAAGCTCCAATCGCGGAGGAGATTTATATTTAACGGGCCACTTCCCATTTTGCTGTTAGCGGCGTCAACTTGACATCTTTTTCAAACCCATGTACATGCAACTTCGCGTTGGAATGTGTATTAACAAACCGTAGTATATTAATGTCGCGAAGTTGAGTTAAATTCATTTTGAAGTTCTGCCAACTCGTATCAAGGCGCAACGGAATCGACTCATCCCAGTTGCATTTGGCAATCCACAGTTATTTTTTGAAAAGAGAGCTGTTTTTGAATATTTTTGCCACTCTCTTTTTATTCTCTGTACCATATATAAAGTCTACAACACTATATATCCTTCTTCTAAGTTTCAATAAACCACTTGAATTGAACGGTCATTATGGGTCAGTTTTTTTTTTGGTGCAATTAAAATCAAAGTAAAAGCCGAAAAACTTAATTATGTGTCATTGGTTTTGCGTCCGTTGACAGGGTTACACGTGTTGTTCTGCAAGTGAAAGTGAATTTTTAGAACATTTCTCAAAAGCGTAGAAGAAGTTTTACGGGGGATGATGAGTTCATCCACCCATTTCTTAAAAAAAAAATTATATTAGGAAAGACTCTAGTGCGTCCTTAAAAATGGATGGAACTGAACTATAGGAATCTTTTCAAACTTTTACAAACTCTCTCGGAGTTTCGCTATTGATAGCGAAACAGTTCAAAACTGTTCCTCCGATTAAACCTCTCAAAGCTAAAAGTGAATCATTAAATCTCTTATTAGAAGGCCCTTGTGTACAGGATTACTAAATGAAAATCATTTCTTTTGGCCAAAAAAATCATGTGTCAGTCTTTCGAATCATAAGAAACTGTATTGAGTGAATTAAAAAAGAAATCGTACAAGTTTTTCACTCGTGCTAAAAAGTGAAGAAACCGTTTAAAGTAGTTATGTCTTGATTGCATTCTTGCAATCATGTGGCTGTTATAACGAGCTAGTTGCACAGGGAATCAAGCGTATAGACGTTTAACCGATTACTATTAAAAACAACCCTAGCACTAACTATACAATGGTAGGTGTACATCGAACGTGGCACAATTAAAATTAGTGAACTACGATCTAAACATACATCTCTTTTCAAGACTATAGTAAGATGAGAATTTAAAAAGTACCAACCAAATAAGATAACACAATGTCACAATTGCCAAATGCTTGGCCATGAAGAAATGCACTGCTAAATAAAAAGTTTTGGTGCCACGTGTTCAAGGAACCATAAATCTACCGCATGTACCCAATCAAACATCTCAAAGTCTGGTAACTGCAGTAGATCGCATCAACTGACCCATAGTGTCCTAGCCGATAAAAATTTGTTTAAATTCGGCAGGAACTAAGAGAAACATTTTTTCTTCTTCTCAACAACCACACCAAAAGAGAAACAATCATATAAGTTTCACCATTAGAGACTTTCCACCATTCCACCAGCCTACGAACGCTTCTACCGCTCATCGTAACTAGATGAGTAAAGCCAACACTTGCATTGAAACTCCCACGCTAAGAATAAGCACCAATCAACATCACGGTTACCATTTGGAAAAAAAATTTCTCCAAAATTGGAAATAAAAATGAACAAATGAAAAGTAAGAAAGGAGACATTCATCACTTATATTTTACATTTAATTCATCACATATCCATATCTTTCACTTAATTCATCATCACATATGTATATCTTATACTTAAGGGAAATTTCGCTTTTTTCTTCTTTCCTTCTGTTTCTAAAGTTTCCGCCAGCCTTTGTTTTAGTCCGTTCGCATTTAATTAATTTTGTCACATCAGAATCACATCTTTTAAAAGATTTGTCAAATAATCCATTAAACTAAATGGAAGATTGTGGGTAACTAAAAATTGCACAAGCAATATCTCCGCGAAATAGACTTTTTTTTAGCAAACTTGTCTTTTCATGTTTGAACCAGGAAAGAATCTGCAACTGTTTTTTCTTTGCTTCCATAATTTTAATATGCGAGTCCTTTACTTCATGTGCTCTTAGGTGACCCAAATGATTTGTGAGAATTCTATCGCATGTACTACAAAAGCTTTTGTTTTCTTTATTTTCCAGCCAATTCATGACGAAATTTCCTCTCCACATTATTTTTCGCTGTGTCTTCATTTGGATCACTAATAATTTATATACATATATGTACATATTTACTCAAATATTGTGAAACTTCAATTCTATTAAGAAAACTACTTACCAACTCCTGGAAGATTGGGGCTTATCTGCTTCTGCGGGACTTTCTGCTTCAGTCTCAGTTTCTTATCTGTACGAATCTTAAATGTTGTTTTATTTTTAATTAGACAACAATTTCTCTTTTATAACTTACCTATTTATAGTGTTTATTTTGATTTTGCCGAAAACAAGAACAGCCTGCAAAACACGTTAGCGATTCGAACACACAATTTTGAGTTTTGAAGTCATCTGTCAATAAATGAGCCATTACATCAGCTCCTTTTCATATGTGACTGTCATTCGCTCTATAATTGGTTCATTTTGAGTAAGTGACTGAATCAATCATTAATTTGTTTCAGAAATGATTCAGTATTTCCAAGCGAATAAACCGATTAAACAAAGAGCAAAGTATTGTTATTGAGAAGACCGATACAATGAATTGTTCAGTGGAAAAGTATTGATCTGGTGACCGATTTGTTCGAAGTTGTGTGATACTTTTTGGCGACCGAATCAATCGCGGTTGACACAGCTCTGTGAGTGAAGTGATGGAATTTTTTTCATGATGATTTATTTCGGCAACAAAAACATTAAAATTTCGTTGCTGTTTTCACTTTGTGGAGAATGATAAACTTGGAGCAGTTTAATGGTATAACAACTTTTGCAATTAAGTATGTCTGTGCCCAAAATGATAAGTAATAATTTTCGATCGACATTTCTCTTCAATTCCTAAAATCAATCTCTAAAAGAATTGCTTTTAGGCCTCAGACATATCCTGTACCAGCAGATATTTTGAGATTAATTAGAATGCGTAACAATACGGATTCGGTATAGGCTGTAATGTAATTAAATGTAATTAAAATCTCTGTTCAAGTTCAATCTTTACTGAATGGTTTCAGAAAAGGTGCAAGACCTTTGTGGAAAATCACTCAAATAATTAAGAAACAAAGCTTTCATACCAAGACCAGCTATACATTACACCACTAGAGAAAGCATCAATATTAACAAATAATTTTTACCAAAACCATCTAAGCTCATGCTACCTCAGTGATGCTTCTATCGAAACCATGGTAAATAGCGATGAGAAATTTTAATAACTCCAACTCTCTATCGCAGTGGTCGTCGTGGAGTAGTTGGTAGGATGCGACGCTCACACGTCGAAGGGTCTAGGTTCTATTCCCAGCTCAACACGAACTTTTCGAATTTTTCACGGCACCACCTCTTTCGAGCTGCTGACAACAATCAAAGAGTAATAACTGTAAAAAACTGTAAGTCCCTTCTACTCGTGAGAGAAGAGTGACGTGCACAACACGAGATAGTTGATGAGCCCGCTAGGCTCTGGTCCCCCTGTGGACTGTCGCGCCAACAATTATTATTATTAACTCTATCACTAACGAAAACTTTTTCTTTGGTCCAAAAAAATTGCTTGATTTAATAAAAACATCAGAGTCTAATAAATCTGCTGGTATTGACGGCATTGGAAACATTCTAATCTAATTTTTTGGGAGCATACTCTTGGTCACCCTTCATCCTGGAGAGTCACGCCACCTCTGGTTGTGCCGTACGAATGCCTCTGCTGAACCTAGCCTAGCTAGTTTATCGGAAGTCTCGTTTCCCAGGATCCCGTGATGACAGACAAGTCTTAGCGAACTTAGCCTACCGACTAAATTAAGGGAAGACTTGCATTCTTGAACTATCTTGGAAGTGGTTAAAGGGTTGAATAAGGCCTTGCGCACAGCTTGGCTGTCGCTGCAGGCGCAGATACTTCTTCCCTTCCACATTCCTTTCCCGGCTCAGTTTCTGGCCACAGCCAGTCCAGGACACGTGGAAAGTCAACTTTTTATAAGCGTCGCAACTGTATTATTAAAGATCTTCCATCAGACGGCATGTTCATGGACATGTAGTACCATAGGAGATGCGGTGTGAGAGATCATCAAAGCTAGAGTGCGAGTGGAACCAGAGACCATTCCTTTTTAATCGAGAGATGGCCTTGACTGTGCATCCTATGATGTGGTGGTCAAGGGCAAGGAGATTCATCAGTGCTTCAAGAGCAGAGCCGGGCGTGCTGGGGAAGTCCCGTGTGTAGCCGAGACAAACTGTTCTTTGAAGCGTGGTGAAAGTAGTATTTGCGCGAAAGCTTGTTCCACCAAACGAATGATGCATATGAGAGAAGTGGTCTTATCATTGCCGTGTAGATCCAAACGGATCTTTGGGTGACGGACCCCAGATTTTGCGAAAAACTCCCTTACACTGCCAGAAGACTGAGAGCGCCTTGGAGGTTTTTGTCTCAATGTGTCTTTTTCAAAAAAAATGTATGTCCAGAATAACACGTACATACTCTGCTTCATTGGAAAGTGAAAGCCTTTAAGTACTAGTTGAGTCAGATAAGGCAGATTCCTCCTAATCGTGAAGAGAACAACCTCAGTGTTGAGAGGGTTGACTGAAAGTCCATTCCTAGTACACCAGCTATCGATCATATCACGAGCTGCCTGCCCACTTGCACAAACGGCCGCAAAGCATGGTCCGGAAACCAGAATGGCTACATCATCCGTAGATGATAGATCTATTCAAAACGGAAAGTATAGAATCGACCAGCATGCACCATATTAGGGGAGACAGAATGTGACCTTGGGGGCAGCCCCTGTTGACCCCCGACATTACAAACTTGTCACACTCCGCAATCCGCGACTGTAGTCCTATTCATTAGCATTGCTCTTATTCACAACACCAATGATACCTTTCCTGTCAAGTGCACTTTCAGTTCTACCAACGAGGTTTTGAAGTGCAGTTTTGCAAGATTTTCCACGCTAGTAGGCATGTTGCATCTGAGATAGGGGGTGTGACCGCAAAGCGTTTTTGCGCAAGTGCATTTCGTCCAGCCACTTCAAGCTTTTCTGCATGAAGAAAGTGAAACTGATAGGCCTGAAATTTTTGGCGAGAGAGTAGTCTCCTTTACCAATTTTTGATATGCAGGCTACCCTAACAGTACGCCAGGTGCTTGAATGTATGCCACCGTAAGGTTGGCAGTGAAGATGCTTTTCAGAGCCGGCAGTATAGGATATATGCCCTTTTGCAGCAGTGCTGCATATATGCCATCGGTGCCCGGTGACTTGAAACCAAACTTGAAGCAACAGCGTACTTGATGGCTTCAGTGGCAACGAGCGATGAAATATACCAGCCTCTACGTGTAGTATTTGTCTGCTCATCCCCAGTTTCGGAAATTGGCACTTTTTATGAGCCAACTGTGATCTGGTTCCCAGGGAAGTGAGTATCCAGCATGACAATTTTAGCTTTAGACTCGGTATAGGTACTCCCTGCTTTGTCCCTTTTGAGGACTTTTACTAGTCTGCTTGTTTTTACTGGGTGTTTCGATTTTCCCATAAAAGTCCTTATAAGAGGCACTTTTCGAAAATGAGAATTAACCTTTTATATTATTTTTGTTTTAGTCGATACAGGTCCCAGTCTTCTTCCAGATTTTTCTTGAGTGAAAAATTCAGAAGCCACGCCTCGTTTAAATTTTGAAGAGACACAGTGCGAGTTGCTAACTCTTTCCTAAACTTAAGCCAGTTTGTTCTCCTAGGGTTCCTGTTCTTCTACGATATGTTAGTTTGGCATTCGATTCGGAACTTTGTGTATGTATGTTCCGATTTAGACACTTCCAACAGAACTTCCCAGACTGTGATCTCCTTAAGATATCTTATTGACAGCGTTAAGTTGATCACTTCCTGTCTGCTTGTCGTAACAAATGTTGGTTGTTCATGGTCAGGCCAGACGAAAGTGGGAAATCGAGAAGATGCGACTCTCTTCTGTTACATTTGCTGCTGCCCTAGAAAATGGACTGAGCATTAGCGTCTCAACACATAACTTTCGTTATTCGTTTCGCAATACTGTTCTGATACTTCTTTTTTCTTTTGGTGGCGGTGGTAGGTCGAAGCCACGACAAAATTGTGCCATGCACCGCCTAATTTAAAGCTAATGACCGCAGCAACTACATCTTGTCCTCAGGATTGTCCAAGCTTAGTTGTTAGGAGAAAATTCGGCACAATAAGACAAGCTCTCGGTCTTTCCTTTCGCTTATCGAAGAGTGGAGTAAGGCCACGTAGACTACCAAGGCCACAGATGCGATTCGTCCACACCCATGGTTTCTTGATAGATACGATGTGGCATACAAAGCTTGTTACGGTAGCCAGTTCCTGAAATAATAAAAGAAATAATTAGGATTGTAGAGTTCCCAGAAATCTCATCACCTGCGTCGAAAGAAACCCCGGCGCCTGTTGTCTGATCCCGTTCACAGAATAAAAACTTTAAAATATCCATTTGTTTTGAGCGTGTACGTACCTGTGTGTGTTCCCACGATCGTCCTCTTTCCCAATCCACCTGCTTATTAACTGAAAAGAAACACAATTATAAAAAGTGAAAAATTAGCGAGTAAAAAGTATAAAACTTACTTTGGGTAAGTACCCGAGTGACATTTAACAAGAACAATAGACGAGACCATAGACAACAGAATGAAAGAGAACACACTTCTGGAAGTTGGTAGAGGTAGAGAAAAGGTAGGAGATCGAGACGGCGACACAGGCAAGGCAAGACAAAGAAAAAACCAGGGGGATTCTAAACAAAGGAGAGCAAGAAGTCGAAAGGTGCACAGTGGTGGAAAAAACATTGTTTAATTTTCAAATCAGAGTTCACAAATCAAAATAAAACAAAACAAAAAAAAAAAACAGAGAAGTATACATATTTTTTTAATTAATTGAGTGCAGTGAGCAATAAGGAAAGGTGTAAAACAAAACAAACAAACAAAAAAAAAACACACAAAAAGGAAAAGTTATACGGTCGATACTTGGGGATCCAAAATGGCAGGGTCTCCCCACTATAACCAAAAAAGTCACTTAACAATTTGACGCACACACCAAAGGCAAAGTGCACTAACGAAAAATAGTGAGTGCCCGAAAAAAAAATTTATTGTGTACAGACTCGTCGACTCGTGGCCTCTTTGCAGTGGAACAACACATAGTACAAAAACAAAAAAAAACATATAAAGAAGCTAATTAATCGTGTGCCGGGAAAGAAAGAAGTGTGTGCCGGTAAATAATTGATAAATTGATGTGAAGTTTTCATTCTACCTAATGTGTGGTGCTTAGGGAAGGCCGTCCTTCAAGGTGCTGCTGACGGGGTGGAGCGTTGAGCCGTGGTCAAAGTCTCCTCAAAGGGGTTATCTCCCATTAATTCGCCAAGGGAGATAGCAAAGGTCATGGCAGCTATGACATGAGGGGTGGGATGGCGACTTGTGCTAATGTCATCAGGCACGCGAGGGTTCTTAATGAACTTTTATCACGGAACTACGCTGGAAGGGCATTCCCCCCCCAATACAATCCCCAGGCATTTCAAATCAATGTGTACCTCCTTTCCCTCTCGTCCTCTTTACTTTTGGCCGTGCTGTAAATCAATTCCAGTCATTGAAGGGTATAAACAATCCGCTAATAAAAATGAAAATTTGTATAATTATATGAGGCGTAATGACTCTTAAGTACAACTGATCTGCGGGCGAACAGGATGATGATCATCTGGATACTCCAATTAAAGATCGTTAAAGAAGTGCGTCGAACAACGGCGGCATTTCCATTTCAGCAATGATAGCGGGGTGCGTTAATATTGCAGACGTTTCGGAGCCGTCAAGTCTTAGTAAGGCTTCAACTTCGAAGGATTCGAAAAAGTGGAAGGCGACAATGAGAGAAGAAATGGAAAATTAAACCTGGGAGCTTGTCCCACAACCCGAAGATAGAAAGATAATCAACAGTAAGTGGGTGCTTAAAGTTAAAGACTCAAGCACCAACAAACCCTAACCCTAAGGCTTCTCCCAAGTAAAGGGAGTGGATTATGAAGAAACTTTCAGCGAAGTGGCACGAGTTAGCTCCATCGGACAATTCTTCGGCTGGCAGCTTCAAGAAATTCAAACTGAGACAATTTGATGTCAAAACTGCCTTCTTAAATGGGTTTCTTAAAGAAGAAATTTTTATGAAGTGGTCTGAAGGATTCAACAACTAAAGAGCCCACGTGTGTCGTCTTCGAAAGAGTCTCTATGGGCTTAAGCAAGCATCGCAGTGTTGGAATGAAAAATTCAATTCATTTCTTCAGACCTTTCATCTGAAAGTATATGATGCCAATGATTGCATGTTTGTTTGAGATGGAATCGTTCCGGCATTATACATTGACGACGGTATTGTAGCAGCAGATAATGAACATAAAATCATATTACTCGTCGTTCATCTGCAGAAGAATTCGTTCTCAAAGTTTTCGAAGTAAAGTACTTTCTTGGATTGGAAATCAAACAGTTTAATGATGGCGGTATACATCACACGCTTTTGACCCAAGAACTTTGATGAGAAAATAGTCTCCAAGTTTGGGATGATGGACTCACAAGGCTTATGACATCGTACATGTTCCATCCCAACTGCAAAAAGTAGATATTCTGATAAAGCCTCTTCTTCGTAATAGTTTTTTTTAAGACAAAGAGATATGCTTGGAATTTGTTCACCAAACTTATAAAATTCTTCTTTATATGTTAAATAGTACATATTACTGAGTTCATTACTTCAATATAATTTTTTTTATTTGAATTGAATGGAATATTGTAATTAAGAGCTAATGAATTTATATAAAAAATATTTATAAAAGTGGGTGTAATAATAAATGTTGGCGCGACAGTCCACAGGGGGACCAGGGCCTAGCTTGCTCGTGTTGTGCCCGCTACTGTTCTCTCACGAGTAGAAGGAATCTACAGTTTTTTACCAACTCCGAACGGTGAAGGTTGAGAAGCTTTCTTATACAGTTAGTACTCTTTGAGTGTTGTCAGCAGCTCGAACAAGGTGGTGCCGTGAAAAATTCGAGGTGTTCAGCCGGGAATCAAACCAAGACGTTTCGGTGTGTGAGCGTCACTCCCTACCCACTACGCCACCGCGACTACAACTAAAGTGGGAGTGTTGGAGAGAAAACTGTTTATAAATATTTTTGCCACTCTCTGGTACTACTACACTTACTATTTTTTTCTCTGTACCGTATATAAAGCCTACAATATTATACACCTTTCTTCCAAGTTTCAACAATACACTTGAATTGTACGGCCGACTTTATCTTTAAATTTCAACGTTATTGCAATAAGATTTTTGCGTTTGTAACTATGGGGAAGGGTAGGGTAATCCAAAAGGATCGAACAACCGCGAAGAAGCAGACAAAATGTTCGTATTCGTCGCTGGTAGATGATCAAAGTTGTTTTCCTAGCTGAGTGAGTTTTTGTATGCATCCCCCAGCATCTTCAAGCACCTTATTGCGAAAAATGGTGCTGATTCAGTGCCATATGTGACTGTGTTCAGTCGAAAATGCTGTAAGATTTGAGAAGAATGCTGCCAGCACACTACGAGTAGGTAATTCCAGTGCTCTTCGCCAATTCGAACTTGCCTGTACATTTACGCAATATCCGCCGTTAGAGCGTACCTTTTGGTGAGAAAACGGAACAACGTCGAAAACAGCTCCTCTTGAATGGTTGGCCCAACCATCAAGAAATCATTCAAAGATTTCTAAGTCGAAGTCCGACTCGATGCATCGAACACTAATGGCAACTTTACGCTTGTTGTCTGTGGTCTTAGCACGCATTGATGCGGGGGGGGGATTCTTCGCATTTCGTTATCCGCCGGTTACATATGTCATAAACTTAGAAATTGCCTTTTTTTCTAATGCCACTTTAACCCGAGACATATTTGCTACAATAATCGACCTCTAATTCTGTGATCGGACAATAGATTTATCCGTGAAGTAGAAGAAAACGACTACGCATTGAACTATAGGACGATGGCGGTGCAGCAGAGGAGAGGATCGCGATGACATGGACGAAGAACGTAGCACTAAAATTTCTATAACCGATTGTTCAAACGCAAGGTTTTAACTTAAAGTAATTAATTGACTCTGTATTTAGTACTTTATTAATTTGTAGCAATAAATTTATTGATTAAATCGCACACTTGTCTTTTGTTTAATTTTTCAATTGAACTTGTTGTTTGTTCCTGTATATATGTATATGTGTAGCTTGTCCCTTTATTTCAGGAGGTATATCTATGGGAGTGTATTTTAAGTATATTCAACATGCAAAATTTACAAGAAATGAAAGTGGCAATCGGAGCAGACAACAATTGCTCTATGGGTATGAGTATATATTGCACTATTCACAGTACTTTGCTTTATTTACATTTACATATTTAGGGGTTGCATATATATTTATTACTTTTCACTATATCATACTTTTGTTATTACAATTGTTTTTTTTTTTTTTGTTTTTTAATGAAAAAACTTGAAATAATTTTTGCAAGGTCGCTTTGACTTACTTTCGGTTTAACAATTTAAGTGAGCTGAAAAACCGAGTTAAAACAAAACGCGTGCGTTCGCTTCAGTTGCGATTAGCACAGTTCACAAATCTATGTTATAGTTAATATAAAATATGGCTCTGATATAACATTTTGTTCGATCTTGCAAATAAATATATAAATGCAGACAGAAGTCTGAACCTGTATATACATATGAACAGCTTACTAATTTTCTTTCTAAAATAATTTATTGGCTAAGAGTGTAATGTTTTTGCATTCTACTACGTAATTTTTTCTGTCTACCCAAATATTGAGACCATAGACATATTGAGTCTATCCAAATATTCATATCCCTTAACCTCAACTGATTTATTACATCTTTGCAATTGTCAAAATATATATGTGTACATATATGTTTGTCATCATTTTTCAGCACATTCAGTCATAGGTAAATTTACTTTTAAAATCCCTATCAACAATGGAAATAGTAAGCTATTTTGCTCTCCTATCACTCCCATTGCATACGCTTTGCCGAAGATCCAAACTATTCAAGAGCAAACAGGTAACTTCTTCGAAAAGTTATGGAACTACTAAAGTTTTATCGATTAAAAGCCCTTTCTGAGTTTTATAGCCAAATTTATGCTGAGCCATTAAAAGTTATGAGTTCACACGTTATTACTTTAGGAAATATTACGGATTTCATGTAGACTTAGCTTTTGGACATTTCAGAGTATCCTTGTGGAACTCGCAGGAATTTATTTTATGTTCTCTCTCTTAAGGAGTTTTCATGCGGGTGTCATTTTTCGTATGGAATACTTTCTGGGTGAAAAGCAAAAAATCTAAGAACATATGATATCGCGTGCCTGCATTCAAAAAAGAAAATTATGAATTAATCAATGAAACAAAATATTAAACCGAAAAGCAGCGTAAAAAATCAAATAAGTCACCCTAGTTTCAGCCAATGTAAATGGGTGTATATCATAGCTCACAGGTCATCACTGAGATATCTAAGAAAAGCAGTGCATTTATTTTGTCATATTAACCCGTTGTCGCTAACGGTGTTAATTCGTATATTAACATTTCCAGTTTTCAGGAATGACTTCGAATTAAATATTTGATGATTGATTGATGCCAGAATAAATAAATTTCTAATATAACATTTTCAGCTTTGATTTTCAATATGTAAATTAATTCGTAGTACAAATTTTAATACGGAAATGTAGTAAGGATGAGTAATAAAAGATTTCGTTCATAAAACAATAACAAAAATACAAGTCTTCTTTTCCTCACTATTGTATTTATTTCAATATTTGACTTACATATATGAAGTCACTATTACAAGAGTGTTAAAGAACAAGGCATTTAAATGCAAGATATTATTTTATTATTAATAATTTATTATTCTAAAAGCGAAAAATAAATTGTAATAATAACATTATTCTCACTGATTGTACTTCATTTGACTGCTTGTGTTTCATTTTACTTAAAGTCATCCATAAGTCATCTTTACATTTCTTACTCACCTTTTTTATTACAATTCCTTTCCAGTTATGGTATTTCAAATTGTTCAAAGCAGAAATTTATTAACACTTAATTTAGATGAATTTGTAATACAAATTTTAATAAGCAAGTGTAGTAAGGATAACCAAACAAAAAACAAAAGAACGTAAGACATAAAAATAAACACAACTATTTCCGTTTTGGCTATCGTTTTTATTTTCGTATATGATTACGAAATTTCATAAATGCAAAATCATGTTAAATATCAAATTTTCATTTCATTTATTTCATAAGTCCCGGACTTACAAATAAAAACACATTTCTTGACAAAGTTCGATTTTATTCATCCACATAGTTTCCTTCATCCGTGATACAATCTGTCCAACATCGCTCTAACATTTCGATATCTTTTTATAGAACGATTTGTTGTTGGTCTCAAAATAGGCCTCAGTTTCGGCGATCACGTTCTCATTGGAGCCATAATTTTTTTCGGCGAGCATCTTTTTGAGGTCTAAAAAGAGGTAGAACTCGCTGGGGACCAGATCCGGAATTCGGTGGGTGCGGAAGTAATTTAAAAACCCGATTCGTAGAATTTAGCCATGGAAGCCAACGACTTGTTTTTCATGTATTCATTTATTCATTTATTTATATAAAGTTAGCTTACTACTTATTGTACTTTTCAATTAAATTTTATTTGTACATAGTCTATTATCTTTCTTTTAAAACCCATTATACGGGTTTCTTGTTCGATAATTTATAAAATAATTTAAATTCTTTGAAAAATATAGAATTTATTGCTCTTTGTGTTCTTAACAGAGGGCATCGACCTGTTCACGCGAGGTAACACCCCTCTGCCCGAGAGCTTAATTAATTGGCCTGTCCTACCTGCCTGTTTGTTGTGCGTGAGGCTAACTTCCACACAACGTAAAAATAATATAATTCAGAAAAACTGATATGCCTCGGATAAGGACTGATGAACTGTTGACGACCCTAGCAAACGTTTTAAGGACTATGATTTTCGGTTTTGCTCTTCGAATGTGAGGTCCCTTAACAGGCCACGTGCAACCATACAAATTGCGGAGGCCCTTGGCTTCTACAAAGCAGACATTATCACCATCCAGGAATTGCGATGGGATCTGCCCGACAAGAAAACAAAGCGCCTATTCGGAAGCGGATTTGTTGTTCGAGGCAGACTTACGCAAAAAGTCTTGAGCTAGGACCCCGTTAGCGAACGCCTCATGACAATCTGCATCAAGGCTCAATTCGGGAACATCAGCCTAATATGCGCTCACGCACCGACAGAGGAGAAGGATGAAAATACCAAGGATGACTTCTTTGATCTCCTAAAAAGAACATACGATCTATGGCCCAGCTACGACAACAAGAGCGTTCTAGGTGACTTCAACGCTGCGCTGGGAAAGGAGGACATCTTTGTTGGAGTCATCGGTAAGCACAGCCTGTACGACAACACATCCAGAAACCGACTCAGGCTGTTGGACTTCGCTTTGGGGCGGAACCTCTCTGCAGCTGGCATGCGGCTCCTACACCTGAACATCCACAAGGGGAAATGGCGATCGCTTGATCAATCCACCGTTAACCAGATTGATCATTTTGCGATCGACTTCAGACACTCGTTCTTCCGACGCGCAAACATCGACTCGGATCATTTTTTTGTTGTAGCCAAGATAAGAGCCCCAATATCGAAAGAGCAACGGAGTTGAGACAGGCCGAAACGGTTTGACGTGGAAAAGCTACAATCGCAACTAATCGCTGGGAACTTTGCCGCCCGACCAAGGCTCCCTGAGATTCAAAGCTCGACGCTTTCTGCACTAGCCGTAGAAGAAGACTGTAATCGTAGCCAAGAAACCATCAAAGAAGCTGCCATTGATGTGCTGGGTTTCCCGTTACCACCCAGAAGGAATCCATGGTTTGACGACGAGTGCAGGCAATCACATGCAGCTTAACAAGACGCCTATAAAGCGACGCTGCATCGAACGACGAGGGCTGTTTGTGAGCTCTATGAACAGAGAAGGAGAGGAGAGCACCAGAAAAGAAGGAGCATGAGAAGCGCGCGGTCGTGGAGATGGAAAGGTGTTATGGCACCAATGAAGTCCGAAAGTTTAATTGAAAGGTAAAACACCTTTCCGGAGGGTACAAAACCCGGACGAAGCCTACCAAGATAAAAGTGGACAACTCGTAGTAGAGTCGCAGTCTGTACTGAGAATCATTTCTGCAGACCGGTGACGACGGCACCGATTCCGCTGTTGGGCAGAATTTTCCACTTAATTTGGACGGTGATAGACAAGAAATCCGTAATCCCGACTTAGACGAGGTGAAGATAGTAATATCCAAGCTGAAGTCAAAGAAAGCTCCTGGAGCGGATAGACTGCTCGCCGAACTATTTAAAGCAGCTGGAGATGAGTTGGATGGGTGCATGCAGCAGCTCATCTGTAAGATATGGTCGGAGGAAAGCATTCCCGATGAGTGGAATATCGGCGTCGTATGCCCGGTCCACAAGAAAGGAGACCCCTTAGACTGCTCCAATTATCGAGGGATCCGTCTCCTTAACATCGCATACAAGATCCTCTCTGTCGTATTGTGTGAGCGTCTAAAACCGTTTGTCCATGACCTGATAGGTCCCAATCAGTGTTTGTTCAGGCCAGGGCAGTCTACAATAGACCAGATCTTCATAATACGGCAGATCCTGGAAAAGACCCATGATGTGCAAATTGACACTCGCCACCTATTCGTCGATTTCAAGGCCGCATATGACATTGTGCATAGAGACGAGCTATACAGTGCCATGTCTAGTTTTGGCATTCCTACCAAACTCGTCAGGTTGTGTAGGATGACTTTCAATGTCAAAAAATGTTTTAGACAAGGCGAGGCACTGTCATGTAACTTCTTTAACATCATCATCGAGAAGATCGTGCGAAGCTCACTAGTCAACACTAGAGGCACGATCTTCCAGAAGTCAGTTCAATTGCTAGGTTACGGTGATATCACCACCGTGACTAAAAGAACAAAGCGAGTCGTCAATGAGGCGTTGGCTGGCATTGAAGCGGCAGCGACCAATTGAACAGAAACCTGACGAACGAAGAGATTGACAAGTGCCTCATACATTTCACAGGACTCTTTTTAAGGTATCACCTACAACAGATGGCGACATTTATCATAATGATACCATCGACACACTCAGAAAAGTAGACTGCTGTCGAGACCCGGAAATAAGCTCGCTCAAGTCGCTGCTGAAGAACATCCAGAAGTTGATTGGGATGAACTATCGAATTGCTATCAATTCGTATTGGGGAGATAGGATTCGGGCCAGGCATTCTAACTGTTCGAGTATGTTTCCTCTGATCAACCGAATCTTATCATTATGTCATAACGACATTGAGGCTGTTCGACTTGATAGGACAACCGACAATGAGAACATATTGACTTCTGTTGGCATAGATCCGAATGAGGCCGTGCTTGACAATAAGTTCTTCATTGTTGAGGAAGCCCAAAAAAAGGTGGAGGCAATTGGAGCTGTTTATCAAGTAATGTACACTGTCAACGTGTCTCGTAGGCCGAACCATGTCCCGGAGAACACAGCTATGCTAAGCCACTTTCAGGCAACCAATGTCGCCGCGCAAGATGGCTGCAATGCCATCCTTATTTCGAAGGAGGAACTCAAAGACATCTTCAATGGTTTGAGGAACAAAAAGTCGACTGGTATCGAGGGAATACCGAAAATAGTGCTGCGCCAGCTCCCTGACAAGGCGGTGGAGATATACACAATCCTGTTCAACAATGCACTGAGTAATGCACATTACCCAGCGCATTGGAAGACGGCGATAATAAAACCCTTCCCCAAAAAGGACAAAGATTCCTCGCTTCCGAAAAATCTTCAGTCCATAAGCCTCCTCCTCTGCATAAGCAAGGTTATCGAGAAGATTGTTAATAGAGTCCTGATCCAATGGACTGAGGACAACAAATTATACCGAACAACCAGTTTGGATTTTGAGCGAGGCATGAAACTGTACATGCCGTGTCAAAACTGGTTTTGGACATTCAGTGGAACTACCACAAAACCCAGTGCACCGGGGGCTGTCTCGTTGACTTGGAAAAGGCATTTGACACCATATGGTAGGAAGGCCTCTTCCTTAAGTTGACGAGGATGGGTATAAGCAAACCGCTGCTTTGCATGATCTTCAACATGGTAACAGGTAGGAGTTTTGTTGTCCAAAGTGGCAACAAAGTTTCCACCAACGTTTTCCAAATAAAAATTGGACTCCAACGGGATGAAGTAAACTCACCAATTCTTTTCGTTATTTTCACCAGCGAATTGATTGGCTCCATTCGCAACTTGATCGCGTTCTCCCACGATTGGGTCGCATACCGGACGGCACCAAAGATAGAGGGCATAAACGTGCTTCTGCAGCGTGACTTCGAAGAAATCCAGCAATTTTGTGACGACTGAAGTGTGAAACTATTCTCTTCCGGACTCCGTTATACAGGGCAACAAAAGATACGAAGAAGAATTGGCGCAATGTTTCTCTATGGGAAGTGGGTTGTTCTACAGCATTCAACTTGACTCCAAAGTGAAGCGAATCTGCTACACGGCCCTCATCCGGCCGATCATGGTGTATGGCTGCCCGGTGTGGTTCAATGTGAGTCCTTCGCAAATGGAAAAGAAGCGGGTCTTCGAGAGACGATGTCCTCGCGCATGTCTCAAGAAGTACAGAACCCCCCAATCTGACTTCAAGAACTTCCGTTCTAATGAAATCTTGTATAACGAAGCAAACGTGAACAGGGTTGATAATTTCATTATTAAGCTGATTCGGAGGCATATTGCACGAGCCATGTCCTCTGAGAACGGTCTTATATTTGGGGCCTACTACCCACATGACGAGTACCACGAGAACGCTCACCGAAGGGGTTTCATTCCACCGGGAGCATTCTTGCATCTTGACCGCATTGGACTGATCCATGATGCGGAGGCATGTCCACTTACCTACGACGTGATGAGAACGACGGTGGACAGGCGATTAGTGTACGACGCCAACGTCCCAAGTGTCGCAGGTCCGGATACTCTCCGGTTCAGCACATCGGGGTCCATCCGTGATAGGATGGACACGGATAAGAACCGGGGGTTCTATTGGTGGTTGTAGCCACACCAGGAGCCCCAACTATTGTCAATCTAGACAGGTTTTACGTTGGTCCCCTTTGCGTTTAGGATAAGTTAGGATAGATTAGGAATTAAGATACAATTTAAAATGTACATAAAATAGAAAACGACAAAAACCACAAAAAACAATGTTAGTCGTAGGTATATTTAAGTTAGAATAGGTTATATTAAATTAGAGTAAGTTTTTATTAAAAATATACAAAATTTAAGACAACTAAATTTTTAAAAATTTTCTAAGCTTTAAATAAATAGATCCTAGTTTTAATAAATTTAAAAAATAGTATTGACGCCGAAAGGCAAATAAATTATTAGTTTAGTTTAGAGCGCCCGCATAGGGCCAGTAAGTAGTCTTAGAAATCATATAAGTCGTACCTAGGTTAAGCATTTTATTCCTAGCTTTAATATAGCATTAGTAAAACAAAAATAAAATACATTTTTAAACTAAAACTTAAGAACATATTCCTGGGGTACACCTAAGGATACATTTATTGCACGTGATATTTATTGCCCCCTTTAGTTTTTTGAGTTCTTCCCTAAAAATATGCTATGAACCATGTCAGCCCTCTTTCTCTGACACCATACTCCTCCAGTCTAGCAACTGATATACTCCTGTCAACTGTCTCAGACGCGATCCTTGTATCGGTGAACTCTGCAAGAATTTTAAAATTATTCTGTACTGCATTATTCCAGTCGACAACAACTAAATTCAATAGTGATTTGGAACTATGTCCGCCTCTAAATCCAGATTTACACTTAGCTTATTTGATTCCCAATAATTATGGAACTGTTGTTTTACTACTTTTTCTAACAATTTTGCTTCATTTTGCAGCATATTGATTGGAAGCTATCCAGCTGGTTTAGTTGAGTTCCTCATTTTTTCAACTGGTATTACCCTCGACTCATTCCACGCTTGAGGAAAATTGCCACTAGTCAACGACCTATTTATTGTTCAACACATTATTGGACCGGTTACTAGGAGGGCGTCACTTCATCATTTTTTCACTCAACATTTTTTTGTCTTTTTTATTTCTTAATGCTTTCATTATGTTTCTGAGATCATTATATGTAATTCATTTAAACTGGAAACATCGGTTTGAGCAATGAGATTTTAATACTGTATACACGGTATCGCATTATTTCACTCTTAACAAAAAAGACATTAAACTTTTGTTCTAAAGTTGCATGATAAGTAACCGGGACATCATCAAAGACTACGCATTTTATTACACTATAATATTATTCCACATTTCTCTTTGGTAAAATTATTTTTTGCTTCGAGTAGTGCCGATTTGAATATATTCTCGAGTCCATACTGCTCGCCTATATGTTTGTAACTTAATATTTTAAAGTCTTTATTAAAGCCCAGTGCTAATACTACTAACACATATACTTTTCTTACTTTCCATATGACACACTGCTTGTTCGAGGACGTTGATAATGTTTTCTGCATGTTAATTTAAATCACTTACACTTATATAAATAATGTCACGAACAATGTACTACTTAAGTTATTTTTTTTTTTTTTTTTTTTTTTTTCGATCCATTTGTTATTGGTTTTTCTTACTTCTTCTTCTTATATTCTAGACAAAAATACTTAAACTAGCTTATTAAACTAATCTACAGATCTTAATTCTAGCTTACTGACTCTTAACAAGTGCTCTAAGCTAACCTAAGAGTAATTAATTTTTTAACCTTTCGGCTTCTTTATTAAATTTTTGTTGTTTTTAATTCATTGTTTATATTAATATTTACCCAAGAAAAGAGAAAAACTTGGGATTACAATTTTTCGACTTATCTTAAGACTAAGACTACATACTAGCTAAAAACTAAAAGCAAAATTTAAAATAAAAACCTTAAACGTAACTCTCTAACAACTAAGCTTATAACTACTTAACTATGTCCGTAAGAATACGTACGCATCCACCAGGACGTATATTTTATAAATATGCTTAACATATATATTTAATACGCCGTGGTGCATCTTTTTTTTGTTATTATTTTTTTTTTTGTATTTTTTTTTTGCTATTTTTTTTAGTGATTTTCGTTGTTATTAAATTAAAACTACCTTAGCCTATGTGAGTTGGCCGAAGACACAACTACCCCGTTAATGTTTTTAAGAATCTAGTGGCATCGAAAGCTAATTCTGGTGCAACCACCAGTAGAAATGCCGTTCTTTGTCTGTTAATGCTCTATCGCGGGCAGAAATCGCTCTACTAAACCGTAGGATATCCTCGTGGCTGCGAGCGACGTCCGGCTCGTATTGAAGTTGCCTTTCTACTGTTCGGCGTGCGACATGGAAGATGATGGGGCAGCCATTATCATCTTGTATCAGGCCTTTTGCGTCCAAGTAGAGGAAAGCTTCGGGCGGAATAAAGCCGTTAAGGCGTACCCTCTCATGGTACATTATGTTAGGGTAGTAAGCCCCAAAGATCAGACTGTTGGTTGAAGTCATTGCTCGAGCAATATGACCTCGTATCAACTTGATAATAAAATTGTCTATCCTTATGAGATTTGCCTCGTTGTACAAAACCTCGTTGGGGTAGAATTTCCTGTACTGGGATTCTGGTGTTCGATATAAACGAAGACAGGCCCGAAGGCACCGCCTCTCGAACAACCTCATCTTTTCCATCTGAGAAGGACTCACGTTAAACCACACAGGACAACCATATACCATGATTGGCCGGATGAGGGCCATGTAGCAGATTATCTTCACTCTGGTGTCAAGTTGACTGCTGTAAAACAGTCCTCTTGCCAAAGCGAAGACATTCCTAGCCCTGGTCAGAGCTGTGTCTACATGGATGCCACCATATAGAAACTGGTCCAACCAGATGCCTAGATATCTTACTACACTTTTCACGGTCAATGGTTGTCCCAGTGGATCAACTATGCCGAACTTGCGCCAGTTTATTTTCGTGTCCCTTGAGGCTCTGGACAGCGGGGTTCTGAAAAGAATAGTTTCACACTTCTGGTAGTTGATTTTCAACTTCCAGTCGTCGCAAAATCGTTGTATTGCATCGAAGTCACTCTGCAATAAACTGCTTATTTCTTCAACCTTCGGATCTGATCTGTACGCGATTAGATCATCGGCAAACGCTATTATGTTAGGCATAGAACCTATAAAATCGCTGGTGAATATAGTGAACAAGATCGGCGAACCCACCGCTCCTTGTTGCAACCCATTTTTTATGTGGAACACAATGGTGGAAATTTCGTTGCCATTTTTCACAACGAACTTTCTACCTGTTATCATGTCATAGATCATATATAGCAACGTTTTGTGGATGCCGAGCCTGACTAATTTGAGGAAGAGACCTTCTAACCATACGGTATCGAATGCCTTTTCCATGTCAATCAAGCAGGCCCCTGTGCACTGTGTTTTGTTTCTATTCCACTGGATGTCGGAAACCAATTTTGACGCGGCATGGATGGTGTCATGCCCCGCCCTGAAGCCAAATTGGTTTTCCGGTATTATTTGTTTTTCCTCAACCCATTTTTTCAGAGCTTTAATGACTATCTTCTCAAATACTTTGCTTATGCAAGGAAGAAGACTTATAGACCGGAGATTTGTCGGGATGGAGGTATCTTTGCCCCGTTTCGGGATAGGCTGTACTACTGCTGTTTTCCAATGCGTCGGGTAATATGCATTACTCAGCGCATTGTTGAAGAGAGTTGTGTATACATCCACCGCCTCAGAGGGCAGATGGCGCAGAACAATATTTGGTATTCCATCTATTCCCACTGACTTCTTCTTTTTCAGTGAGTTAAGGATACCTTGGAGTTCATCTTTTGAAATAAGGATGGAGTTGTTTCCATCATTGGCGACGACATTATTTGCCGAAAGATCATCATTGAACCTGGTGAAACCAGGATTCTCGGATCGCCATTGTCTTATTTCATTGCGAAGAGCGACATGGTTTAGCGAGGCTCCGTTTTCCAGGTCGTGATTCGGACGACGAGTCTCGTTGACCGTATACACTCTCTGGAAAACAGCACCAATTGCTTTCACCTTCTCTTGGGGATCCTCAACTACGAAATAGTTGTGGTCAAGCACTGCCCTATCTGGATCGATGCCAACTGAAGTAAGTAGGTCCGCGTTGTCTGTTGTCCTGTCAAGTCGAACGCTCTGAATGTCGTTATGGTCTTTCCTCCGAAAAATTTTATTTACTTGCGGGAACATGCTCGGGTTGTTGGATCTTACAGCCCGAATCTTATTGCCCCAATGCAAGCTTACAGCAAGTCTGTAATTATGTTTGATTAACTGTTGGAGTACTTTGATTTGTGACTTCAGACAGCGAATCTCCGCATTCTGTGGATCAGTAAATCTCCTGTACAAGAGTTTAAGTCTTGACAGGAGTCTACTTTTTTGCACGTGAAGTGCATCGATGGTAGCATTCCGGTAAATGTCGCCATCATCGGTTACTGCTACCTGCGGAATAGTTTTGTTCATTGTTCGTTTAATGACTTCGTCCATTTGTGTGAGGTACCCATCAACCTCTTCATTCGTTAGGTTTCTGTTCGTAGGAGGATTAATCACACTCGAACTTATTTCTCTGGTTAAGGTTCTAGAGAAACGTGACCAGCGCGCCTTATTGTAATTATAAGGGTGCGTTTGGACATATTCCTCCAGTTCCTCCAGCTTATTCGGGAGCTGTATTACCGCGGCGAGACCATAGTGATCACTGTCATACTCGACCGTAGTTAAACAGTTCCTTGTATGTCGCTCCACGTTAAGTATTGTTAGGCGTCTGTCGATTAGCATCACATCCAGATAGGACCCGCTTCTAGGAAATGATGGTCTATCGGTTGCTAGCAAATCCAGCCTGAATTCAATATCATTTTGTTCCATCCACTCTAAGAGAGCGTTACCTCGCTCGTTTGAAACAGCGTTACCCCATTCACCGTGTTTGGCGTTCAAGTCCCCGGCTAATATATAAAAGTTTTCTTCAGAGCTCAAGCAGAGGCTGGTGAAGAGAGTCTCGAGCTCCAAAAGAAAGTTAGGGTTTTGAGGTTCTGATGCATAAGCAGCGATCACAAACAGCTTCTTTCCACCTTGGAGAGAGATGCGTGCGATGGCCGCTTCTAGCACATTAGATATTCTAATTTCATTGCTATATATGACCTTATGACTAATATTCTTTTTAATTAAGAGGGCGACTCCGCCTCCTCGAGTGGATTGGGGTCGGTCCCTTCTTATAATATTGTAATTATTGTACCTGAGATTGCGCGTCTGGTTTAGCTTAGTTTCGCTAGCCATCAGCACATCAGGGTCGTGGGCTTGCAATAAGTTAGCGAGCGATAGTTTTCTTTCGATCCTTATAAGAGAGTTTACATTCACTGCAAGGATCTTAAGGGTTCTTACCTCGCGTGAGCCCATTATATCTGAGCGCGCTTGTTTACAGGCAGCTGAGAGAAGAGGAAATCTACTCTAGCCGTCTGCGTAAGGAAACTGGTTTGTAGATCGACCATTTGTTTTTGCAAGGCAATCATCTGCGCTTGCATCGACTGAATGGACGACATTACATCCCTTATTGAGGGTTCTACCTCGGGTTGCCTGACCAGTTGAGCCGGGACATCCTTCGGTACTGTACGTTGTGCCGGTTGTCTGCCTGACACCATTTGGGCGTAGGAGACTCCAGGCGTAACGGTGGTAGCCATAGCACGAGCCGCTGGCCTGGCTGCTACTTTTTTATCGTTCCTTGCTTCTTTTACTCTCTGTCGGAGTTCTTTAATTCGTGGACAGCCCAGATAGGTTGCAGGGTGTCCATTTCCTCCGCAGAGTACGCATTTGAGGAGCGTCTTGTCCTCAACTTCTTCCGTCCCTAAAGGACAGTCCCCTTTGTTATGGCTGAATGTGCATCGTGCGCAGCGGAACTCCATGTTGCAATTCTCCGCGACGTGCCCCAGCCGTCTGCACTTCGCACATTGAAGTACGTGATCAGACTTGTTTAATTTCTCCCACTTTACACATAGACCACCTACGAAACGGATTTTTCGTAGGCTGTCAATTTTGGTGCCGTGGGATACCTGAACTAAGAAGAATGGAAGTGCCTTCTTCTTCGCTTTCGCTGCCGCAGTGGTGAAAGTCTTAACCCCCACGAAATGGACCTCGTCGCTCTCAACTTGGCGCAGCTTGCCAAGGAGAACCTTCGGCTCGGTAGAGGGATTTATACCTTTGAGAAGCAAGGTCTGTGGCCTTTCTCCTCTGGGGGTGTACGTGTAGAAGTCAGCGTTCGATGCCGCTAACTTCTCTTTTAGAAATCTAAACCCGTCCATTGTAAGGCAATGGACGGTATGTATTTGAGGGGTTTTATATTTAATAAAGTATGTCTTATTTACTAAGGCCAACTCACATAGGGTCTCCAGTTCTTCCGTGCCCATGCCGAAGACGTTAATTGGAGGGCAGTGTTCCTTGGGCTTCTGCCGCTGTTGTTGTCTCTGCTGCTGTGGCTGTTGTTGTTTCTGTTGCTGCGGTTGTTGCTGGTGGTTCTGCTGCTTCTTCTGTTGTTGCTGCGACGGTTGCTGTTGGGTTGCCTTCAATGTGGCAGAATGTTCTTGTTTTGGTCTCTGCTGCTGTTTTAATACCCGTTGTTGCTGTTGAAGTTCTAATTTTTTTTGAACTTCTTGCAAACGTTGCGCTGCCTTTGATGTTGAGGGCAGCGATTCCTGGGTTTCTCCCTGTTTTTGTTTCAGCTGCTTTCTTTTCTCTTGCAACTTGAGGAGCTCCTCTTTTTGTTCCCTTTGTTTAGCTGCTTTCTCAGCAGCTTTCCTCGCCGTGGACTGCGAGTGGAGGAACTTTATGTGAGCATCGAGCTTTGCTCTCTCCTCATCCAGCATCCGAAGTTTCCTTTCCTCCTCCCTTATTTGTTCCGCCTCATCGTCTGCGTCCGATGTGGCGAGAACCTGAAAGGAGTTGTCGCTGCCTTTATAAGAGTACCGGCATTCATTGCCCTCCGATTCACATTGGAGGCTTTCGATGTCGATGGCGGCTGCTGGTGAAGCCAATTTAGGTTTTGGTTTACCCGTTTTTGTTGTTGGCGGTGTTTTTTTGGTCGACACCGATCCGCCTTTGTTCGGTGCGACCATTTCTTCATCTGACGTCAATGTGGTAGTACGACGCTTTGTAAGGCTGGGCTGCGGCTGCGTTCTCTTCCTCCGTTTCTTTGTATCGGTATTCCTGCTCGCGGGGCTAGCCACGCGGATACTACCGTCACTTGTGTGGTGGCCTGACGTCCCAGCCACCGGTGTTTTAAAGTCGCCTGATTTGCTGAGCTCAGGTCGCTCGTCACTATCCATATTTTAGTTCACACTTATTGTCCACTTTTCTTTAATTAAAAAAAAAAATAATAAAGGTTTTTTTTTTCTTTTCCTCGGGATTCGAACCCGGGATTGTCAGTTCACTAGCACTACTGCTCTGCCAATTGAGCTACCGAACTCGTTTATTTTCACTGTCTTAATTTGCGTACTTAATTCACACTGATTTTCACAATAATGTAGTCGACACACATGTGTACTCCGCGGAGGTCTGTGAACGACTGACTACTTAAGTTATTTCTGCAGACTCATTAACGGTGACGACGGCACCGATTCCGCTGTTGGGCAGAATTTTCCACTCAATTTGGACGATGATAGACAAGAATTCCGTAATCCCGACATTGACGAGGTGAAGATAGTAATATCCAAGCTGAAGTCGAACAAAGCTCCTGGAGCGGATAGACTTCTCGCCGAACTATTTAAAGCAGCTGGAGATGAGTTGGATGGGTGCATGCAGCAGATCATCTGTAAGATATGGTCGGAGGAAAGCATGCCCGATGAGTGGAATATCAGCGTCGTATGCCCGGTCCACAAGAAAGGAGACCCCTTACACTGCGCCAATTATCGAGGGATCCGTCTCCTTAACATCGCATACAAGTTCCTCTCTGCCGTATTGTGTGAGCGTCTAAAACCGTTTGTCCATGACCTGATAGGTCCCAATCAGTGTGGGTTCAGGCCAGGGCAGTCTACAATAGACCAGATCTTCATAATACGGCAGATCCTGGAAAAGACCTATGATGTGCAAATTGACACTCGCCACCTATTCGTCGATTTCAAGGCCGCATATGACATTGTGCATAGAGACGATCTATACAGTGCCATGTCTAGTTTTGGCATTCCTACCAAACTCGTCAGGTTGTGTAGGATGACGAAAGAGAACTCTCGCTGCTCAGTCAAGGTCGGTAACAAACTCACCCAGACCTTCAATGTCAAAAAAGGATTTAGACAAGGCGACGCACTGCCATGTGACTTCTTTAACATCATCATCGAGAAGATCGTGCGAAACTCACAAGTCAACACTAGGGGCACGATCTTCCAGAAGTCAGTTCAATTGCTAGGTTACGGTGATGTCACCACCGTGACTGGAAGAACAAAGCGAGTCGTCAATGAGGCGTTGGCTGGCACTGAAGCGGCAGCGACCAATTGAACAGAAACCTGGCGAACGAAGAGATTGACAAGTGCCTCATACATTTCATAGGACTCTTTTTCAGATTTCACCTACAACAGATGGCGACATTTATCATAATGATACCATCGACACACTCAGAAAAGCAGACTACTGTCGAGACCCGGAAATAAGCTCGCTCAAGTCGCTGCTGAAGAACATCCAGAAGTTGATTGGGATGAACTATCGAATTGCTATCTATTCGTATTGAGAAGATAGGATTCGGGCCAGGCATTCTAACTGTTCGAGTATGTTTCCTCTGATCAACCGAATCTTATCATTATGTCATATCGACATTGAGGCTGTTCGACTTCCAGCGCATTGGAAGACGGCGATAATGAAACCCTTCCCCAAAAAGGACAAAGATTCCTCGCTTCCGAAAAATCTTCAGTCGATAAGCCTCCTCCTCTGCATAAGCAAGGTTATCGAGAAGATTGTTAATAGAGTCCTGATCCAATGGACTGAGGACAACAAATTATACCGAACAACCAGTTTGGATTTTGAGCGAGGCATGAAACTGTACATGCCGTGTCAAAACTGGTTTTGGACATTCAGTGGAACTACCACAAAACCCAGTGCACCGGGGGCTGTCTCGTTGACATGGAAAAGGCATTCGACACCATATGGTAGGAAGGCCTCTTCCTTAAGTTGACGAGGATGGGTATAAGCAAACCGCTGCTTTGCATGATCTTCAACATGGTAACAGGTAGGAGTTTTGTTGTCCAAAGTGGCAACAAAGTTTCCACCAACGTTTTCCAAATAAAAATTGGACTCCAACGGGATGAAGTAAACTCACCAATTCTTTTCGTTATTTTCACCAGCGAATTGATTGGCTCCATTCGCAACTTGATCGCGTTCTCCCACGATTGGGTCGCATACCGGACGGCACCAAAGATAGAGGGCATAAACGTGCTTCTGCAGCGTGACTTCGAAGAAATCCAGCAATTTTGTGACGACTGAAGTGTGAAACTATTCTCTTCCGGACTCCGTTATACAGGGCAACAAAAGATACGAAGAAGAATTGGCGCAATGCTTCTCTATGGGAAGTGGGTTGTTCTACAGCATTCAACTTGACTCCAAAGTGAAGCGAATCTGCTACACGGCCCTCATCCGGCCGATCATGGTGTATGGCTGCCCGGTGTGGTTCAATGTGAGTCCTTCGCAAATGGAAAAGAAGCGGGTCTTCGAGAGACGATGTCCTCGCGCATGTCTCAAGAAGTACAGAACCCCCCAATCTGACTTCAAGAACTTCCATTCTAATGAAATCTTGTATAACGAAGCAAACGTGAACAGGGTTGATAATTTCATTATTAAGCTGATTCGGAGGCATATTGCACGAGCCATGTCCTCTGAGAACGGTCTTATATTTGGGGCCTACTACCCACATGACGAGTACCACGAGAACGCTCACCGAAGGGGTTTCATTCCACCGGGAGCATTCTTGCATCTTGACCGCATTGGACTGATCCATGATGCGGAGGCATGTCCACTTACCTACGACGTGATGAGAACGACGGTGGACAGGCGATTAGTGTACGACGCCAACGTCCCAAGTGTCGCAGGTCCGGATACTCTCCGGTTCAGCACATCGGGGTCCATCCGTGATAGGATGGACACGGATAAGAACCGGGGGTTCTATTGGTGGTTGTAGCCACACCAGGAGCCCCAACTATTGTCAATCTAGACAGGTTTTACGTTGGTCCCCTTTGCGTTTAGGATAGATTAGGAATTAAGATACAATTTAAAATGTACATAAAATAGAAAACGACAAAAACCACAAAAAACAATGTTAGTCGTAGGTATATTTAAGTTAGAATAGGTTATATTAAATTAGAGTAAGTTTTTATTAAAAATATACAAAATTTAAGACAACTAAATTTTTAAAAATTTTCTAAGCTTTAAATAAATAGATCCTAGTTTTAATAAATTTAAAAAATAGTATTGACGCCGAAAGGCAAATAAATTATTAGTTTAGTTTAGAGCGCCCGCATAGGGCCAGTAAGTAGTCTTAGAAATCATATAAGTCGTACCTAGGTTAAGCATTTTATTCCTAGCTTTAATATAGCATTAGTAAAACAAAAATAAAATACATTTTTAAACTAAAACTTAAGAACATATTCCTGGGGTACACCTAAGGATACATTTATTGCACGTGATATTTATTGCCCCCTTTAGTTTTTTGAGTTCTTCCCTCAAAATATGCTATGAACCATGTCAGCCCTCTTTCTCTGACACCATACTCCTCCAGTCTAGCAACTGATATGCTCCTGTCAACTGTCTCAGACGCGATCCTTGTATCGGTGAACAATGCAAGAATTTTAAAATTATTCTGTACTGCATTATTCCAGTCGACAACAACTAAATTCATTTGGAACTATGTCCGCTTCTAAATCCAGATTTACACTTAGCTTATTTGATTCCCAATAATTATGGAACTGTTGTTTTACTACTTTTTCTAACAATTTTGCTTCATTTTGCAGCATATTGATTGGACGCTATCCAGCTGGTTTAGTTGAGTTCCTCATTTTTTCAATTGGTATTACCCTCGACTCTTTCCACGCTTGAGGAGTTCAACACATTATTCGGTCGGTCCGATTACTAGGAGGGCGTCACTTCATCATTTTTTCACTCAACATTTTTTTGTCTTTTTTATTTCTTAATGCTTTCATTATGTTTCTGAGATCATTATATGTAATTCATTTAAACTGGAAACATCGGTTTGAGCAATGAGATTTTAATACTGTATACACGGTATCGCATTATTTCACTCTTAACAAAAAAGACATTCAACTTTTGTTGTAAAGTTGCATGGTAAGTAACCGGGACATTATCAAAGACTACGCATTTTATTACACTGAAATATTATTCCACATTTCTTTTTGGTAAAATTATTTTTTGCTTCGAGTAGTGCCGATTTGAATATATTCTCGAGTCCATACTGCTCGCCTATATGTTTGTAACTTAATTTTTTAAAGTCTTTATTAAAGCCCAGTGCTAATACTTCTAACACATATACTTTTCTTACTTTCCATATGACACACTGCTTGTTCGAGGACGTTGGTAATGTTTTCTGCCTCTTAATTTAAATCACTTACACTTATATAAATAATGTCACGCACAATGTACTACTTAAGTCTACGTTCATTTTGCTGGCTCTATCAATTCCCTTTTTTCACTCACACTCATTCGCATGACACATGCTTTTATTCTATCATTATTTATTGTAACGTAGTCAATAGGTGTTTGTATGTTCTGAGTTGTTCTTGTTTTTTTCCATTATTTCAAATCTTAGAGCATTATTCTTTATATTTTACTCTCTTTCGAAAGTTTCGGCTTTGCTCGGAGGAAAACTGTTTTGTTATAGCTGGAGATTTGAACGCGAGGCACAAGGAATGGGGCAATTCTGTTCCAAATCCAAAGGGAAATTCACGCTTTGAGTGGATGGCGCGGCACCCTATTGAGTTCAAGCTATTGAGCTAGCTTGCAACCGATAGACCGTCCTTTCTCAGAAGTGGTTCTTAATTAGATCTGATGCTAATTGACAGACGACTGGCGTTACAAGACATAGACAATCGCACTAGAAATTGTCTGACAACGGTGGAGTACGACAGTGATCACTGTGGTCTTGCCGCGGTTATTCAGTTCCCGAACGAGCTGGTGGAGCTTGAAGAAATCGCGGAGATACACCCTTTCGATTATCGAAGGGCACGTTGGCCGCGTTTCTCTAGGGTCCTATCCAGAGAACTACGTTCGAGTGAGATGACACCTTCGAACAGAAACCTGATGAACGAATAGATTGACAGGTGCCTCATACAAGTAGACGACGTGATTAAACGAACCATTCACAGAACGCTTCCTAAGGTATCACCTGCAACAGATGGCGACATTTATCGTAACGATACCGTCGACGCACTGCATGTTCAGAAAAGCAGACTGCTGTCGAGACTAAAGACTCTACACAGACGCTTTACCGACGCAGACGACCCGGAAATATACTGTTCTTGTTTTTTTCTGATACTTCAAGTTTTAGGAAATTATTCTTTATAATTTGCTTTATTCTCTTTCACATCACTATAATTTTATTCTGATTTAATAAAAGTTTCTTCAAAAAGTCTCTGAAATTCACATAAAAAATTTCCTCTGATGTACACGGTGGACTATACACACCTCCTAATGTTAGGTTTAGATCAAGATACACAAGCTTTATGGATAGCCACACTCTTTCCTTGCCTACGGGTATGTTATCTAAGACTTCAATTTGTCAATGGTCACGAACATTGATTCCTACTTTAGCTGAGTGATTAAATTCCCAGCATTTGAACTACTTCTTCATACTTAATTCTTTACAAATTATGGTATACCCTTATCCCACCCTATGTTTATTCTTTTTATGTCTAGCATCATTATGAATGCATTTCCGTCCATTTCAATACTTGCGTTAAATACCCCTTTGGTTTTTCCTCGCTCATATACACTAATACATTTCATTGATTCAAATTTAGCTACACTGTTCTGTATTTGAATTGCAATTCTTCTTGAATGTTCAATTTCTTCCTTGCCAAACCCTTTCTTCATTCCACACACTAGCATTTTTGGGTTTCACATCATCTGAACTTTGATCTCGTATTTCTCATTCATTTTATTCTCTTTTAGATCACTTGAGCTGCATATGATAATTTGTCATCATTTTTTTGGATTAAGATATACGTACATACATATATGCCACACTCTTCCTTGTGATAATTCTTTAATTTCCTCTACTGTTTCTGACAGCTGTATATGTTTAGTGATCTCATGATTATGTTTATAATTTCTTTGTTTTGTTTACATATTTCACTTCAATTTGATTTGCCATTTAGGTAATTTACTCAATTAACAGCTTTGTATTACTGTTTAGCTGCTGAATTATATTTTCATATTTGTATCTCTGTGATTCTTTTAAAGTTTCTCCCGGATTTCTTTCACTATCAACACTTGCTTGTTTTAGTGCAGCTAAGTTTTTGTTTGGATCCCACGTTTTATGAGAAAGAAAAAAAAGCACGTCCGCTCTTGACAAAAGTATAAAATTTAGACACGGTGCATTGTTTGGTGGCAGAAAATTTTTTTCTTCTTCATATGGGACCGTTTTTCTTTTGCGATTTCTTGTTTCCAATGCACCAATAATGCCCTGTAGTTATGTCATCCTTTCGCCTTTCTCAAGGCAGTCGTTGAAATTAGGTGCGCATCCCAAAATACGAATGCCATTACTTTGCCAGACGATCTTTGTGTTTTTGGACTCTTTGGCCGTGGTTCATCGGCTGCTATCCACTCTGCTGACTGTCAACTTGACTCTAGAGTGTAGTGATTGATCTGTGTTTCATTCATTGTGACATACTGACACAAAAAGTGCTGGGGTCTTATCACGGATGACGACTATCGTGAGACGATATGGTTTAATAGAGAGTTTTGCATCGCGTAAACAAGAAAAAAAGAGGATATCGACAAAACTATATCATTTTGGTTGCTTCATGTACTCTCAAAACTGTCAATCGTACAAGTATGTATGTACATCCAAAATTAATTTATAGAACATTTTCCCTGAAATCAAACCTCATACATTTTATGAGCTCCACTCACACAGTCGTTCGTTCATTCGCTATGTGTACACACACAATAAAACAATGAATAACTATCAGGCAGACGCTATACTTTTCTTTATTGTGTGTGTAAAATTTTGACAAGACATACGAGTAGTTGAGTTCCGTAGCGCCCAAACTGTGTATAAAATAGACGTCAGAAGAGACATTAATGATTGGGTTACATGATGCAAATTATCGACGATATCGTTTAGGTGGATCGTCTGGACGATAGTCGCTTTAAAAGTTGCGTGATTACCCTGTTTATTCTGGTAAATCAGCTTCAACCAGCTATCAGAATCATCGATACATTGTTTTTTTTTTAGATGTTTTAGATGTTTTAACATTTTTTATTCCTTTATAAGATAATAGTATCTTAATTCTAAAAAACTACTTAAAATAGGCTTACATTTATCATAACAATAGTTTTCAAATCTAACTTACTGACCATTACCAGGTGCTCTAAGCTAATCTGTATCTAGTTTAGAAATTGCCTTAGTGCATATTTTTGTTAAATCATTTATTTTGTAATAATATAATAATATATGGTACATTGTTTTTACCTAGAGAAAGTAGAAAATCTTGCCGTTGTTTTTTTAACCTAAGCATAACCTATCTTAAATTTAAACTAAAGCTTACCAACAAATAAAACTAAACTATGTCTATATTAAAATACGGATGTATGCACAATGCCGCATATAGAATTTATGTGCTTAACATACGTGCATAACACTTACGCACTACCTACAATGTGAGTTGGCCACAAGGGAAACCCTAAATTAAATATTGATGACTTTTAAGAGGTGGGGGGGGGAGGCTGGTTTTGATGCAACCACTAGTAGAAGTTTCGTTCTCTGGCGGAAATTGCCCTGCCTAAACGAAGAATTTCTTCGAGGATACGAGCGACGTCCGGTGCCTATTGGAGTCGCCTATCCACTGTTCTGTGTACGACATGGAAGATGATAGGACATCCTTCCGTGTACTGTATCAGCCCTTTGGAGTCTAAATAAAGACACGCTTCAGAAAGTATAAATCCCCTTAGATGCATCTTTTCATGGTACATTATGTTGGGATAATACGCCTCAAAGATCAGACTGTTGGATGAAATCATCGTTGGCGTCTGTACGGCCACGAATAAAGTTAGCTCAAATAGTTGTTTTTGATAGAGAAGTTTCCCTGTTACACTTTTCAAGCCATTGCTGAGCTTACACGGAATTTTTTTTTATCAAAAAGCGTGTTATCAACACACAAAGTTCTGCTTTTTTCATTGTTTTCAAATTCCCAAAGTAGCGCACTTGAAGCACTGGAACTTGTAACCTAGTAATCAGATTTTCATGAATGTTTGCACTTCCTAAAAATAAAATGGATTTTTCTTTCTTAGTGGCCCTATATGTCAGTCCCGGACTTATTGAGTGATGTGTTATTTATTCATTCATAAATAGATAAATAATAGATGAAACACGGACATAGTACAATAGTTCTGATATACATTCTCTCGGGCCACATGCAAGATATTCAATTTCTCGTTAAGATACTTTTAAACGATTTTTGGAAACTGGTCGCTTCACTAGAGAGAGGGAGAAGGAAAGTCAAATAATAAAATTCGGAGCAAAGATAGTTGAATAACTTATTGCATTTTATAGCAGTAGTTGAAGGATTTGACTGACTACAGCGGGTATTGATTCAAACAACGCCGTACTCGACGATAACTTTTTTGTGGTCGAAGATCCGCAAGAAAAAGTTGAAGTACTGTGCGCAGTTTTCCAGGAAGTGCACAAGGTGAACGAGAGTGTTCGCCCGAACCACAACCTGGAGAATAGCGTGCAGTCTAGCAACTCTCAACTTCGAGAAGATCTGCAACAATGGCGATCTGAGAACAGTGGCTTTGTCGTGTTCAATGACGGTAATATGGCAGATAATGTCATCGCCCACGAAGCGGTGCATCCCCCGTTCATTTCGAAGGCAGATCTTCAAGCGGTCTTCGCATCACTAAAGAAGAAAAAGTCAGTTGGAATCGATGGGATCTCCAACATTGTGCTAAGGCACCTTCCCCTGGAAGTGGTTACTATGTACACAATCCTGTTTAACAATGATCTGAATAATGCACATTATCCGGGGCATTGAAAAACTGCGATTGTACAACCCGTATCCACGCGAGGAAAAGATTCTTCGAATCCGTGCAAACTCCGGTCAATTAGTCTCCTCCCGAATATCAGCAAGGTATTTGAAAAGGTGATAAATAGAGCTCTGATCAACTGGACAGAGGACACACACATAATTCCGGATAACCAATTCGGTTTCAGAGCGGAGCATGACACTATTCATGCTGCGTCGAAACTGGTGTCGGTTGTACAATGGTATAAGAGCCAGAAACAATGTACGTTGGGCTTGCTTGATTGACCTGGAGAAGGCCTTCGACACGGTATGGTTAGAAGGACTTTTCTACAAGCTCAATCGGTTAGGCATTGGTAAACCACTGCTGTATCTACTGTATAACAGGCGGTTCGTAGTCAAGAATGGCAACGTGACCTCTACAGCTATTTTTGAAGTAAAAAATGATCTCCAACAGGGTGCCGTTAATTTGCAGATCCTG
Organism: Eristalinus aeneus; assembly: GCA_955652365.1. Classification (NCBI taxonomy): domain Eukaryota; kingdom Metazoa; phylum Arthropoda; class Insecta; order Diptera; family Syrphidae; genus Eristalinus; species Eristalinus aeneus. Next base: position 16,637,104 of record OY019132.1, on the reverse strand, counting down.
TTCAACATTTTTTTGAGCGATCTAATAAGTTCTCTTCCTCATGCTATTGCGTATGCCGACGACCTGATCGTGTACAGATCAGCCAAAAAAATCGAGGACATCACTACTCTAGCGCAGGGTGACTTTGACTCATTCATGAGAGATTGCGATGACTGCAAGTTGAATATCAACTTTCAGAAGTCGGAAACCATTCTGTTCAGAACGCCGTTGTATAAGGCTTCGGCGGATACAAAAAAGAATTGGCGAAAGTTCTCAATTGTTGGACGACACGGACAACCACTGGCGCAAAGGACTGTAGTCAGATACCTGGAGATCTGGCTAGATCAGTATCTGTATTTTAACAAACATATGGCCAGAGCCCGAGGCGATTTTGCTTTTACAAAGAGAGTGTTTTACAAAAGTCAGCTCGATGCGAGGGTGAAGGTAATTTGCTACATGGCCCTCATACGGCCAATGCTCACCTATGGTTGTCCCGTGTGTTTCAACGTGAGTGCAAGCTAGATGGAAAAGATTCGGATGTTTGAGAGGGCTTGTATTAGGGCTTGCCTTCGCCTCTACAGAACACCAGAGTCCCAGTACATAAAATTCTACTTCAATGAGGTCTTATGCAACAGAGCGAACCTGATACGAGTGGACAATTGCCTGGTGAAGTTGATTCGATGTCACACTGCGAGAGCGATGAACTCGGTTAATAACTTGATCTTTGGGGCGTACTACCCCAATCCACAGTACCACGAAACTGTACCACCACGTACGTCAAACTCGCTTCGTCCCCCCAGAAGCATTTCTCCCTTTTGATAGGTATGGTTTTATACAAGACATAAATGGGGTACCGCTTCTCTTTCACATTTCCCGTTCAACTGTGGATGGGCGACTCAACTACGACCGTTCCGTCGCACAACGAGCTGATGAAGATCTCCTCGGCTTTAGTATGGCGGTGTCGAGTCGGAATAAGAGAGATGTTGCGTTACAACATCGAAAGTTTTGGTGGCTGAGAGAAGGAACTCCCTCGTCCAACCTTTTAGACCCGCGGTAGAATGGGTAGCACAGATCTCCTTCAAGGGAGTAGTCGGTCTTGCAACGGATGTGAGCCAGCTACCTATGGCCGACTTACAGACTTAGTGTAAGCTAGTTGTAAGTTTTATATATAAATGTACAAACAAAGAAAACAACAAAAATGTACAAATGTACATAGGTTAGGTGCACGCATGTATATATGGGCGAATAGTATTATACACGCATGTATAGTTGTATGTGTGTTTAGTTAAGGTAGTTTTAAGTTATTTTAAGGTAGTATGTAAGTTAGCATATAAGTTTTAACTAAAAACAAACGTCCAGTTATTAAGTTTTTTCTTTAAAATTTTTCTTAATAATAAGTAGTAAACATAATAATAATGAACACCATAAATATATGAAATGTAAGGTTATGTCGTTATAATACAAAAGATTAAGGATAAGTTTAGCTTAGAGTGCCCGTCGAGGGCCAGTAAGTTAGATTGTAGGAAAAAAAAACAAAGTATGTCCAACTAGTTTTAAGCATTTTTGTCTAGAACGTAAGTCTGTCATGAATTGGAAATAAAAATGTATTAAAAATGAATAAATGAATCGAAGGATTTGAAAAAAAAATATCCAAATCAAATCAGATCGTCCCCTGTTTGTGTGTTCATTTTGAAATTTAATACGCATATTGAAAGACGCAACACACAATACTGACAAACTACTATGCTCTAGAGCTAACATGTTTGTAGAGGGCTGTGGGAAGCGTAAGGACAAACTGATCAAAGTGCTTTAGAACAAAGAAACAAAACTTTACCCGAACTCTTAAAAGTTATAGTTTCAATTTAACTTTAACCCAAGACGAAGTGCGTTTAGAGGAATTATAATTGGCTGTAGATAGAACAATTATATTATTTACCACCCTGAATATGAACGTTAAACATGTTTTAGAAGTGCCGGCCCATCAACAGGCTTGCTTAAGTGGATGGCGGCTTGTATGCTGGCTCAAGAAACAGATCTGGCGGGGGTGGTTAACGGACTACTTTTGCCTTTAACAACGCAGCAAGTGGGTGCAAAGGGATAAATCGTTGCAGAGTGGGGCAGCTCGATAGAGATTTCACAAAGTCTACGGTATTTGTGATATGAAAGATGCAGTTTCCTTTCTTTCATGTCTTACACTGAGTTAGTCAAATCATCAAAGTTGGTAAGTTTCCTGTGAAAATTGCAATCGAAGGAATGAAAAAAAAAGTTGTCAATTTTGATTTTACAATATCTTTGTTGTTAATCGTTTGATAGGAAATATAAAATATGTCCAGAGAAGGTAAGAATGTGTGGACTTTATTTGTTTACTTCAAAAATGATAACCAACAATTGTGTAATTAGTTGAGGGGTTTTACATGATAGCATTTGTTTTCTTTCTTTGTTTTAATGTTTGCAAAATCTTCTGTTCCAGCAAAAGTTTAGCATATCTCTTAATTGGCCATATTTCTTACATACGTTCTTAGTATAAATGTGAAAGCAGAAGTGCTACACTTTTGCCAGACATATTTGTTTTTATTTTTTTTTAAATAGAGTTAGCAATTTTTCAAGAGAGCTGTCTTTTTTTCTCTTATTACTGTACTATTTATCGCACAAAACCACTATTTTCGCCCCATTATGCGTCGTGGTCCTCAATGGACAGCAGGGTGAATCGTCCAAGTCATCGCAGAAGACGATGGCAAGGTGCGAGTGACGGACGGTAGGATTCGAGGCGGCGTAATTAGACGCCCGAAGATAGATCAGTTGTTGTACCGAAATGGACAGCTTTGGTTGATGGATGAGTCCTTATCTAATTTACCGTTATTTCGGATTCTGTCTGAAGTATACAATGTTCTACTTCGAGATTCGACATCGCCGATACTCTCATCCATAATTTGGAAAGAGTATACGCTGCGCAACGCTCCAATCGCGAAAGTGATTCAGTTTTTATCGCTGCCACTTTTGATTTTGCTGTTAGCAGCGTCAACTTGACACCTTTTTCGGTTTGACTACGTATATATATACAACAACCATACACTCTCATCGAAGCGTTGGCAAACCCATGAACTTGCAACTTCGCGTTAGAATGTGTATACACAAACCGTCGTTGAGTTGAGTTGAGTTAAATTCATTTCATGTGACTGTGTTCAGTCGAAAATGCTGTAAAGGTTGGGATGGATTCTGCCTCTACAGTACGAACTCTTTGGCATTTCGACCTTGCCTGTACATTCACGCAATATCCGCCGTTAGAGCGTATATTTTCATGCCAAAATCTCATGCCAAAATCTCTCTCTTGAATGGTTGGCCCAACTATCAAGATATCATTCAATGATTTCTGAGTCGAAGTCCGACTCTATGCATCGAACACTCCTCGAAAGTTTGTGCTTTGAGGTCTTAGCACACATTGATGCAAAATTAAGTGGTGTGGGCCAGAAACCATTAAGGAAGGAGATGGTAATCTGAACAGCTGATTTCCCCTTTGCCTAACAACCGTTTGTCTGTTATTTACGTGCTCCTGTAGAAAAAACCCCAACTTCTAAAAGTTATTTACGTAACATCGAACATTTTCTTATACTCACACATTTATTCGTTTCATCAATTCGTCAATTTTTACCTTCAATAGTGTCAAACACTCGTAAATTGCGCGCTGCTAGTGAATTCGTCAGTCAATTTGTGTACATTCAACACAACGCTACTTCTGGAAAATGTTTACGCAAGTTAGTGTAATTGGAACTCTAAATAGGATTTCTTTCTAATAAATGGATAATTAGATAGCATTTACATATAATAACTTATGAAATATGTAGAAAAACAAGAGAGTAACGCGTGCCGAAAAGTCGCACATTTGGAAAAGACTTATTATCAGTTGATATTCCGAGTAATGCGTATTATAATTAAAATATATATTTTTTGCTATAGATTGTTATTACAAAATGTTATTTTCATTGTCCAAGGACATCCATTCAATATGAAAGGTGTTGTAATCAATCAAAACAATGAAGCCTAATTCAGAAACAAATATTCAACATGTTTCGTGCAATGAAAATAACAGCAATAAAAATAAAACGAATATATTTTGGCGAAACATGTTTGTCTTATTTAACTCAAAACGAATATACATGACAATTTGAAATACATTCTTCTTCTTCTTCTTGTGGCGCTACAGTCCGGGTGGACCTGGGCCTCAACCAACATGCCTCTCCAGCCAGCACGATGTTTCGTTAGCTGTCTCCAGTTGCGCACTCCAAGTTGGTTGAGGTCCTTCTCCACTTGTGTGCGCCACTTTAGTCTACGTCGTCCTCTGTTGCGTTGTCCCAATGGCTCGGATTCAAAGACTTTTCGGGCCGGAGCAGTGCTGTCCATACGCTCTACATGGCCTAGCCATCTTAAGCGTTGTATCCGTAGACGCTTAATAAGGCGCATGTCGCTGTACAGCCTATAGAGTTCGTCATTAAATCTTCTCCTCCAGATGCCATCAACGCAAACAGGACCAAAAATCGCACGCAAAACTTTTCTCTCGAAAAGTCCTAGGGCTTCCTCATCGGCCTTTGCTAACGTCCAAGATTCTGCGCCATATAGTAGGACGGGGATGATCAGGCTGTCATATAAAGCGAGCTTAGTCCTTCGAGAGAGGGCTTTATTACTCAATTGCCTCTTGAGCCCAAAGAAACAGCGATTGGCAAGAGTGATTCTGCGTTTGATCGGTACTGACGTTGTTGTCCCTGCTTACCGCGGAGCCGAGGTAGACGAAGTCCTTGACTACCTCGAAGTTTCTGTTGCCTTGTGTGACGCTCCGTCCGAGACGTCGATGTTGTGTGTCCTTCCTTGATGACAGCATATACTTCGTTTTGCCCTCATTTACCGCTAGACCCATTTTAGCCGCTTCCGCTTCAATGCCAGCAAACGCCTCATTGACGGCTCGCTGTGTTCGTCCAATCACGTTAATGTCATCAGCGTAAGCTAGCAATTGAACTGACTTCTGGAAGATCGTGCCTCTGGTGTTGACTTGTGAGTTACGCACGATCTTCTCGAGTATGATGTTAAAGAATTCACATGACAGTGCGTCGCCTTGTCTAAAATCTTTTTTGACATTGAAGGTCTCGGTGAGTTCGGTACTGACCTTGACGGAGCAGCGAGAGTTCTCCATTGTCATCCTACACAATCTGACGAGTTTGGTAGGAGTGCCAAAACTAGACATGGCACTGTATAGCTGGTCTCTATGCACACTGTCATATGCAGCCTTGAAATCGACGAATAGGTGGTGAGTGTCAATTTGCATTTCTTGGGTCTTTTCCAGGATCTGCCGTAATGTGAAGATCTGGTCTATTGTGGACTTCCCTGGCCTGAAACCGCACTGATAGGGACCTATCAGGTCATGGACAAATGGTTTCAAACGCTCACACAATACGGCAGAGAGGATCTTGTATGCGATGTTCAGGAGACTAATCCCTCTGTAGTTGGCGCAGGCAAAGGAGTCTCCTTTCTTGTGAACCGGGCAAACGACGCTGAGATTCCACTCATCGGGCATGCTTTCCAGATCATCTTCAGTTGCCTTAAATAGTTCTGCGGACAGTCCGTCCGCTCCAGCAGCTTTGTTCGACTTTAGCTTGGATATTGCTATCTTCACCTCGTCTAAGTCGGGGGGACGGAATGCTTGTCTATCATCGTCCAAATTGAGTGGAACATTCTGCCTAACAGCGGGATTTGGGTCGTCATCGCCGTCTGCAGAAATGATCCTTCCAGATTCTCAGTACAGACTGCGACTCTACTACGAGTTGTCCATTTTGGTCCCGCCAGGCCTTGGTCCGAACCTTGTATCCTCCGGATAGCTGTTTTACCTTTCGGTAAAACGTTCGGGCTTCATTCCTGCCAAAGCACCTTTCCATTTCCTCGACCGCGCGCTTCTCATGCTCCTTCTTCTTCCTTCTGAGAAGCCGGTGCTCTTCCCTTCTTTTCTGTTTGTAGAGTTCACGAACAGCCCGCGTTGTTCGATGCAGCGTCGCCTTATAGGCGTCTTGTTTAGCTGCGTGAGCTTGCCTGCACTCGTCGTCAAACCATGGGTTCCTTCTGGGTGGTGACGTGAAACCCAGCACATCAGTGGCAGCATCTTTGATGGCTTCTTGACAACGTTTCCATTCTTCTTCTTTGCTTAGTGCAGGAAGCGTCGAACGAACGAGGCGAAGTCCAACAGCCTGAGTCCGTTTTCGGATGTGTTGTCGTACAGGCTGTGTTTACCGATGACTCCAGCAAAGATGTCCTCCTTTCCCAGCTGAGCGTTGAAATCTCCTAAAACGATCTTGGTGTCATAGCTGGGGCATCGATCGTATGTTCTTTCTAGGAGATCATAGAAGTCATCCTTGATGTTGTCATCCTTCTCCTCTGTCGGGGCGTGAGCGCATATTAGGCCGATGTTCCCGAATTTAGCCTTGATGCGGATTGTCATGAGGCGTTCGCTGACTGGGTCGTAGCTCAAGACTTTTTGCGTAAGTCTGCCTCGAACAACAAATCCGCATACGAATAAGCGCTGCCTTCTCTCTCTATAGCAATTGCTGTAGTAGATATCGCAGTTCTTCATCGCTTTTATGCAAGGCCCATCCCATCACACTTCCAGGATGGCGGTTATGTCAGCTTTGTAGCTGTCAAGGGCTTCCGCAAGTTGTTCGGCTGCACGTGGCCTGTTAAGGGACCTCACATTCCACGTGCAAAACTGAAAATCTTTGTCCTTAAAACGTTTGCTGGGGTCGTCAACAGTTGATCCTTCACTATCCGAGGCATGATGTTGTCTCTGAACTATATGATTTTTACGTGGTGAGGAAGTTACCCTCAAGCACAACCCATAGACTGGTAGGCCAGGCCCATTATTTAAATCCTCGGGCAGAGGGGGTCGCTGCATACATTAGTTCACCATAGAACGGGTGTTGTGATGGCTATCCAGGGGGCACCACTTGGAGGCTGTATGTCAACTTGACCTGTGCACTAACGAGGATTTCCTTGGCAGCTCGCCATGTTGAGCGCAATCAATGCCCCCCAATTCGAAATACATTAAATATACTAAAAACAATTAAGTTGGTTCAAATGAGAACATATTAAAAAAATTAAGGTACCTTTTGAGTATTATTTTAGGCAATAAAAATAAAAATAGTATCAGACATAATATTTATTAATAATAGTTATAAAATTGATACACATTTATAGAAAACGAGTATTTAAAATCAGTAGCAGTTTTTCAGTGTTTTTTAATGTTTATTAGTTCACTAGAACTTTTTAGTAGTCAGTCGTTCACAGACCTCCGTGGAGTCAACAAGTGTTTCGGTAAAAAGTAAGCGAATAACCGTATTTGATTAAGTGCAGTGATAAGCAAAAGAATTCAAGTGACAAGAGCGCCAGCGACGGTGATTCGAGGGATTCCAGGTTCGAATCTCGAGAGTGTGTGATTTAAAAGAAAAGTTTTTTTTGTTTAATTAAAATTAAATAAACACTTTGTGTGAGCAAGGAATACATGGAAAGTGACGAGCGACCCGAGCTTAGCAAATCGGTTGGTTTCAAAACACTGGTGGCTAGAACGACAGGCCACCTGACACGTGACGGTAGCATCCGTGTGGCTAGTCCAACAAGCCGTAACACGGACACGAAAAAGAGAAGGAAGAGGCTGCAGCCGCAATTCAATCTCACCAAACGTCGGACGACAATGATGACGTCAGAAGACGAAGCGCTCGCACCGAATAAAGGCGGATCGGTAGCGTCCAAGAAACCACCGCCAAAGACAGCAACGTGAACAACAACAAAATCGGCTTCTACAACAGCCGCAATCGACATTGATGCCCTACAATGCGAATCGGAGGGCAATGAATGTCGATATTCGTACAGGGGAAGTGACAGCTCCTTTTAAGTGCTGGCAACCTCAAATGCCGATGATGAGGCAGAGGAAATTAAGAAAGAGTTAAAAAACTCAAGAAACTCGACGAGGAACGGGCAAAGCTCAACGCCCATATAAAATTCCTCAACGACCAATCAACGGCCAGAAAAGCGGCAGAAACGGCCAAGCAGAAACAGGAGCAACGTGAACTCAGGGAACTGCAGGAAAGACAACAGCAGCACAAAGCGAAGATGCAACACGAACTGCTTAAATCAAAACAACCAGTCGAGAAAATAATGTCAACATCTAAGGAAGCCCAACGGCTGCAGCAATACAAAAGCAGCTGAGTCAACAAGAAAATCATCAACAGGTGAAACAAACGCGAGCTACCGTATTGAAGGCAGCTCAAGTGAACAAGCAGCAGCAACATCTTAAGCAGCAACTAAAACTAAAGCAACAGCAGCAGAAACAACAACAGCAGCCAAATCATCAAAAGCAGCAGAACCAACAACAGCCACAACTACAGAAGGAACAGGAGAAATGTGAACATATGCGTTGGCCCTAGGTAATAACACATTTTACATTAAGTATAAAACTCCCCAAATTCACACCGTATATTGCCTAGCAATGGACGGGCTTAGATTTTTAAAAGAAAAGTTAGTGGCATCGAACGCTGACTTTTATGCTTACACCCCTAGAAGGAAAAGGCCTCAGACATTGCTTCTGAAAGGCATTAATCCCTTCACTGACCCGAAGGTTCTCCTTGGCAAGCTGCGCCAAGTTGAGAGCGACGAGGTCCATTTCGTAGGGTTTAAGCCTTTCAACACTGCGGCAGCGAAAGGGAAGAAGACGGCGCTTCCCTTCTTCTTAGTTCAGGTATCCCCTAGAACTAAAATCGATTACCAACGAAAAATCCGTCTCGTAGGTGGCCTGTGTAAAAAGTGAGAAAAATTAAATAAGACTGACCACGTACTTCAATGTGCGAGGTGCAGAAGGCTGGGGAACGTCACGGAGAACTGCAATATATAGATCCGCTGCGCACGATGCACCTTCAGCCACAACAAAGGGGAATGCCCTTTAGGGACCGATGACGTTGATAATAAGACGCTCCTCAAATGTGTACTCTGCAGAGAAAACGGACACCCCGCAATCTATTTGGGGTGTCCACGAAGCAAAGAACTCCGACAGAAAGCAAAGGAACTAAGGAATGACGAAAAGGTAGCAGGCCATCGGCCCGTGTCTTGGCTACCAGCGGTACGCCTGGTATCTCCGACGCCCAAATGGTGTCAGGCAGACAATCGGCACAACGTACATTGCCGAAGATTGCCCCGGCTCCTATTGCCAGGCAACCCGAGACAGAACCCTTCATAAGGGATGTAATGTCTGCTATCCAGTCGACGCAAGCGCAGATGAATGAAAATTTCTATATATTAGCCGGGGATTTGAACGCCAAACACGGTGAATGGGGTAATACTGTTCCAAACGAGAAAGGAAACGCTCTCTTAGAGTGGATAGAACAAAACAATATTGAGTTCAGGCTGGATTTGCTTGCAACCGATAGACCATCATTTCCTAGAAGCGGGTCCTATCTGGATGTGATGCTTATCGACAGACGCCTAACAATACTTAACGTGGAGTGACATACGAGGAACTGTTTAACTACGGCCGAGTATGACAGTGATCACTGTAGTCTCGCAGCGGTAATACAGCTCCCGAATAAGCTGGAAAAGCTGGAGGAATATGTCCAAACGCATCCTTATAATTACAATAAGGCACGTTGGTCACGTTTCTCTAGAACCTTAGCCAGAGAAATAAGTTCGAGTGTGATCAATCCTCCTACGAACAGAAACCTTACGAATGAAGAGGTTGATGGGTACCTCACACAACTGGACGAAATCATTAAAGGAACACTGGACAAAACTATTCCGAAGGTAGCACGTACCCATGATGGCGACATTTATCGGAATGCTTCCATCGATGCACTTCAAGTGCAAAAGAGTATACTCCTGCCAAGACTTAAACTCTTGTACAGGAGATTTACGGATCCACAGAATGCGGAGATTCGCTGTCTAAAGACACAGATCGAAGTACTCCAACAGTTTATTCGGCAAAATTACAGCCTATCTATAAGCTTGCATTGGAGCAATAAGATTCGGATTGTAAGATTCAACAACCCGAGCATGTTCCTGCAACTAGATAAAATATTTCGGAGGAAAGATCATAACGACATTCATAACGTTCGACTTGACAGAAAAACAGACAAGGCGAACCTACTTACGTCAGTTGGCATCGATCCAGATAGGGCTGTGTTTAAAAACGACTATTTCGTAGTTGAGGATCTCCAGAAGAAGGTGGGAGCAATTGGAGCTGTTTTCCAGAGAATGTATACAGTCAACGAGACTCGTAGTCCGAATAACGAAATGGAAAACAGAGCATTGCTAAACCCTGTCTGTCTGCGGAATGAAATAAGTCAATGTCGAGCCGAGAACCCTGGTTTCACCAGGTTCAGTGACGATCTTCCGGCAAGTAATGTCGTCGCCGATGATGGAAACAACTCCATCCTTATTACTAAGATGAACTCCAAGGTAGCAACTATTCAACTATTTTGCGACGACTGGAAATCGTTAAGCGACACGAAAATTAATTGGCGCAAGTTTGGCATAGTTGACTCACTCGGGCAGCCATTGAAAGTGAAAAGTGTTGGAAGATACCTAGGCATCTGATTGCACCAGTATCTATATGGTGGTGTCCATGTAGATACAGCTCTGACTAGAGCTAAAAATGCCTTCGCTATGGCAAGAGGGCTGTTCTACAGCAGTCAACTTGACACCAGGGTGAAGGTAATCTGCTACTTGGCCCTCATCCGGCCAATCATGGTATATGGTTGTTCTGTGTGGTTCAACGTGAGTTCTTTCCAAATGGAAAAAATGAGGGTGCTCGAGAGGCATTGAATTCGAGCCTGTTTTCGTTTATATCGAACAATAGAATCCCAGTACAAGAAATTCTACCCCAACGAGGTTCTGTACAACGAGGCAAACCTTATAAGGATAGATAATTTTATTATTAAGTTTATTCGGAGTCACACTGCTCGAGGTATAGCTTCAACTAACAGCCTGAGCTTTGGGGCTTACTACCCTAATGATATGTACCATGAACGAGTGCGTTTCAACGGCTTCATTCCACCTGAAGCTTTCCTCTACTACTACAATGGGCCTGATACAAGATATGGTATCTTCCATGTCGTACGTCGGACACTAGAAAGGAGGCTTCAATACGAGGCGACGTCGCTCGCAGCCATGAGGAACGTCTACGGTTCAGTAGAGCGATTTCTAACCGCGACAGAGCAGTGTCTGCAAAGGAACGGCCTTTTTTATTGGTAGCTGCACCAGAACCAGACTTCGGTGCCGCTAACTTCTTTAGGCATATGACGGGGTAGTTGGGTTAGTAGGACCAACTCATGTAGGTTAAGATAGGTTTAAAGCATAAGTTTAAATACATTTTTAGGTAAGAAGCCAGGATAAATAGTTGAATCAGTAAGGTTAAGAATAAAAAAAAGGAATATCGAAATCCAAGTTTTTCAATTTTCTTGGAGGGAGTCAATATATAAGTATATGTATATTTAGGTTTAAGTATTTTTTATAATATAGGAAGCCGAAAGGCAAAAACAAAAAGCCTACATTAGCTAAGAGTACTCATGAATAGTCAGTAACTTAAAATTAAGGTCAGTAGATTAATTTGATAAGCTAGTTTTAACTATTTTCGTTTAGCATGTAAGAAACTGAATTAAAATAAATAAAAATGCACTAAAACAAGTATCTAGTAGATTTTTGCGTTCAAACTAATTCTATGTCTTCATGTTGTTTTTGAAATAATCATAAAGTTGTAAGTATATTGCTTTTCTGGTGTAACTTCTGCCTTACAAACATCATTTCTGAACGCGGCTATCGGCAACCATTACTTTGTTGTTTAAAAAGCTATACCTTCTCTCCTTTAATTTTCTGATTTATATGCACTCAAGCAAAAATGAACTTAGCATCAATGCCAAAAAAACAGAACTAGTCCTCCTCACCAGAAAATACAAAGTTCCCCATGTTGACCCACCGACCATCAGCGGCCAGCAATGCTCTTTTTCCGAGACAGCCAAGTTCCTAGGACTAACGCTGGACAGGAAACTCAGCTGGAAGGCAAATATTGCCGAGCGCGGCTATTGGGTAAAGATGGTTTATCCAACCGCATATGATGGCCTGGATCTATACGGCTGTGGTGCGCCCTATTCTACTATATGGCGTTGCAGTCTGGTGGCCTGCACTAGACACAGCCTCCCACTATAACACTATCAGAAAAGTCCAGCGACTGGACTCCATATGTGCTCTAAGAACCACCCCATCAGATGCATTGGACGTCATTCTCAACATTATGCCCATAAATCTGTTGCCATAAGATTGATGTCCTCATCACAATCACAACAAAGAGTAAACTTTGTATACCAAAACCTTGACTATGCGGCGCCGAAGGTCTTTTTGACACAGAATTCCGCACTATGATCTCTGAACGAGACGTGTGGTCGGCTAACCTACAATGTGAGCATGCTAGCAGACACCTCATTAAAACCCTTCCCGCCGACATTTTAAGCTTTATTATCGGCTCCAGCTGGTTTTAGGTTCTTCCCACGGTGTGGTAGCACAATGATCCTGTATGGGACTGAGTGCATTCATCAGCTACCTTAACGTACGTACCTAGAGGGCATAGCTCTTCTTCTAATACTTTGAAGAGTGAGGAGATCCACCGTATAGGCAATTCACACGTATGCTCATTTAAAAACATAAAAAACCTATCTGTGAATCATCTGTTCAGTAGGGGAAATGTTATAAAAAACGCTGTCAAAATAAATTCAAGGGCAGGAGACGAGGGAGTTGACTGTCTCTCTATTGGCCTCTGGTGCCTTCAGTGTCATATGTCCTAAACTTATAAATTCGTTCATGAACTGTATGTACATTTCTCGGAGTTCATTATCTTTTCATAATCTAATCTCTAGTGAGAGATGTCGTCGTTTCGCAGTCTCTAACGACGCTCGAAAACGCTAATTTGCATTCCGGCAACAGTTTTGTATTTTCAAAAAAGTGTTTTTCAAACATTTGTTGATGTGGCTTGAAACTTTTGTTTCTCCTAATGACCAAAATTTCTGGATAATTTTGTTAAGAAAGGTGGCCTTCTCGTTTTGGCATACCATATCATATAGTAGTGTGTTGGTATTTCGACACTTTGAATATTTTCCGGATACTATCGACCCCAGAAGCGTTATCTGGATAGTTGGGTACCCTGCGCCTTTTTTAACTTGGTCAAAGAATAACTGTTCGAAGAACGTTTCTGCACCCAACAACAAATCTACTTTTTGTGGATTCTGGAAACAATATTCTGCCAACTCTATATATTTCGTGGGAGATCCCAACTTGCGTTGTTTATCGCATGATCTGGTTGATATTCGGAAAAAGATGACATGACCTAGTAATCACCCGAGAACGAATGGTCATTCAATCCGTCAAAAAAAGTATTACACAATTATTATCATACACTCTCTTCAAAGTTGCCAACGCTTTTCGATAGTTCTGTTCAGTAATTTGGAAAGCCTTTACTGTACCTAAGGCTTCACCAGAAAGACAAGAAGCAGATAATTGATTTTTTTAATATTTGGAAGATTGGGATCATTGCCCTTTAAACTTTCAAAGAAGCTGATGAAATTTTTATATTAAGCATACTTTCCGCTTAATTTGCGAAGAGACATTTTCGGGAGTATTGGGGCCCAGCAAAGGAATACTCAGCAATGCTAGATTTTCGCCTCTTATTCACAATACACTGCGACTTTGTACATACACACATGTCTTCTAATACCCCGCGGAACGTGTCTATGCGATCAGCTAGTTCTACGAGTATGTCTGATTGTATATGTCAATATCATGGCATATTGACATGACATATCATGGCTTGATCGATGTAGAAATTTAACAAATCCAATCAATGTTCAAGTTCAATTAATTTTTGAGAAATGAAATGATCACTTTAAAGTGGCCACTTTAACTCGAAGAGGCTTGTCTCTTCGGTGTCATTTTATTTACGCAAGAAATAGTTTAATTAAATCACTTCATATTTTGTGTGGAATAAGTTTGTCCACTGGCTATGCACTGGTTTTCAATTAAAATTGCAGTAAAAGCAAATAATTTTTTAAAAATAATTGCACGAAATAACCATTCACTCACTGTTAGTGATTTGAATCAATTATTGTGAAAAATACTTTGTGTAATAAATTAAATTTACCGTCACAAATTTTTAAAACTGCCGCACTTTATTTTAATTCCGCTGAATGCAGTTTTGATAAATAAAAATTTAAATTATTGTGATCACTGAATTTCACCAACGATTGTGTTTAATACCTGTGGCAAAGAAACTTCCCTTTTGCAAACTTGGCAATTGGAGTTTGGTTGGACCATTGTATTGCACGGCGCGAACGTATGAATAATGTTTTGTATATGCATAAATAACTATATATACATATACATATTTATATATGTATAAATAAATATATATACACGAGATAACGTTGTTCTTCGTGCTCAACATGGCGAGCTGCCAACACTATCCTTGTCAGTGTACAGGTCAAATTGGCATACAGCCTCCTCGCGGCGACCTCTGGATAACCCCCACTACACCCGTTGTGTGGTGAGCTAATGTATGCAGCGGACCCTCTGCCCGAGGATTACATAATGGGCCTAGCCTACCACTCTGTGGAGAGTACGTGAGTGCTAATTAATTACGTTAAATGAAATAGTTCAGTAACCCCAACATGCCTCGGGTAAGGACGGATAAACTGTTGACGACTCATGCAACGTGTTAAGGACAATGATTTTCGGCTTTGCACGTGGAATGTGAGGTTTATTACCAAATCACGTATAGCCGAACAACTTGCAAAGGGCCTTGTCTGCTACAAAACAGACATCACCGGCATGAAGTGCGATGGGATGTGTCCGGCAAAAAAAAAAAAACAAAAAAACAATGAAAGCTGTGACGTCTACTACTGCGATTATTCCAGTGAGAGAAGGTAGCGCTTATTTGGATGCGTATTTGTTGATCGAGGCAGACTTAGGCAAAAGCGCCTGAGTTACGACCACGTCAGCGAACGCCCCATGATAATCCGCATCAAGGTTGAATTCGGAAACATAAGCCTAATTTGCGCTCTTGCCCCAACAGAGAAAAAGGATGACAACAACAAGGACGACTTCTATGA
The DNA here is from genome assembly GCA_955652365.1 of Eristalinus aeneus. Lineage (NCBI taxonomy): Eukaryota > Metazoa > Arthropoda > Insecta > Diptera > Syrphidae > Eristalinus > Eristalinus aeneus. Next base: position 16,621,955 of record OY019132.1, on the reverse strand, counting down.
TCTCCTAAAAAGAACTGACGATCTATGTCCCAGTAACGACACCAAGATTGTTCTAGGACATTTCAACGCTCAGCTGAGAAAGGAGGCCATCTTTGCTGGAGTTATCGGTAAACACAGCCTGTACGACAACACATCCGCAAACGGACCCAGGTTACACTTCGCGGACGGAAAGTCTGTGCCTAGTACGCTGTTCGCACACCTAAACACTCACAAAGGAACCTGGCGATCCTTTGATCAATCCACCGTCAATTAGATTGATTACGTTGCGATCAACATGAGACTCGTCCAGTATTCTCGGTGTCCGAACCTTCCGAGGTACAAACATCGATTCGGGTCATCACATTGCTGTAGCCAAGGTAAGAAAAAGAAGTCAAAAGAGCGCAATACGGGTTGACGTCGGAAGGCCACAATCGCGGTAGATCACTGGGAACTCTGCCACAGAATCTCGAAACTCGCCCAGGGTTCGACGCTGCCTGCACTTATTAGAGAAGAAGACTGGAAACGATGTGCTGGGATTCACGTCACCTGCCAGAAGGAACCCATGGTTTGACGATGAGTGCAGGCAAGCGCATACAGCCAAATAAGACGCCTAGAAGGCAACACACGAAAAACTAGTGATATTCGTGAGCTCTACAGAGAAGAAGGGAAGAGCAGCCTCTTCTCAGAAGAAAGAAGAAGGATCATGAGAAGCGCGCGGTAGAGGAAATGAAAAGATGTTGCGGACGGAATGAAGTCCGATAGTTTCATTAAAAGGTAAAACAGAATGTTCTACTCAATTTGGACGATGATAGACAAGAATTCCGTCCTCCCGACTTAAACGAAGTTAAGATAACAATATCGGAACTAAAGCCGAACAAAGCTGCTGGAGCGGAACTATTTAAGGCAGCTATAGATGACCTGGTTGGGCGCATGCACCAGCTCATCTGTAAGATATGGTCAGAGGAAAGCATGCCCGATGAGTAGAACCTACAAGAAAGGAGACCCTATTGACTGCACCAATTATCGAGGGATCAGTCTTCATAACAACCCCAACAAGATCCTCTCTGCCGTATTGTATGAGCGTCTGAAACCGTTTGTTCATAACCTAAAAGGGTCCTATCAGTGCGATTTCAGGCCTGAAAAGTCCACAATGGCAAAATCTCGCTGCTCCGTCAAGTTCGGTAATGAATGCCATTCAATGGTTTTAGACAAGGAGACGCATTTTAATTTCAATTTAATTTTAGTCAAGGACTTCCTCTACTTCGGCTCCGCGGTAAATAGATAAAACAATATCGGTACCAGAATCAAACGCAGAATCACTCTTGTTAATCGCAGTTTCTTTGGGCGGAAGAGGCAATGGAGTAATCAGCCCTTCTCTCGACGGACTAAGCTTGCTTTATATATCAGGTTGATCATCCCAGTTCTGATTTATGGCGCTGGAACCTGGGTCGTACTAAAAGGGAATGAAGAAGCCCTTAGTTTTTTCGAGAGATTTTTGGTCCTGCGTGGGATTTTGGTTCTGTTTGCGTTGATGCCATCTAAGGGCGGTACAGCGACATGCACCCGATGAAGCTTCTTCAGATATAACGCTTAAGATGGCTGGACCATGTACAGCGTATGGACTACACTGCTCCGGCCCGAAAAGTCTTCGAATCTGAACCATTGGGACAACGTAACAAAGAACGGCTTAACCTAAGGTGTCGCAAACAACCGGCTAACGAAAAATCGTGCTGGTTAAGGCCCAGGACCACCCCGGACTGTAGCGTCACAAAAACAAGAAGAATTTATTGTTACACCTGAGCGTAGTTTATAAATTTTTAATCGAATAACCGACGCGGGCTGATTGTATTATGGGAATTTTAAATCATTGTTACCGTTGTCAGCATTTATTCGATTACTTCCCCGTTGACAAAAAACACAAACAACCGAATAAGCTGTGAGCAGAAGATTTTAGACCAATAAAAACGACGGATATTCTTCGTAACAGAATTAGCTTTATTCTTACTACTTATTGCTTGGAATATAAAGACGACCTCAAGTGTGCAATTTGCATTCACCTGTACTTAAAGTCTATTTGTGCTTATCTTAGCGTCTGACTGGAGCGGCGAGCGTTAGTTAGATATTTTGTTTTTCACTGCTGCCTGTGGGGTACGCGGCTGCTTGTGGGAACCTTCCCTCTTAGAGAGTTTATGGGTATTTAACCTTTAAAATTGGCTCAACTCGTTGCATGATAAAGGTTTCAGATGTGGTCGAAGATGCGCTTCTTATGCTTGGCGTTTGCTATTGCAGTTAAAACATTTATTACAAATTGTAAATGTTGCCTTTCCTCCACTGCTGTATGCTTGCTTCCAGACGAAGAAAAATATTAATACGAGCATAATTCTCCCAATAGATCCAGCTAAGAGTCCTCTTACTTTCTCATGTATTGGATCCAAAGCGTGTTCCCAAAAATATTTTTGGTTCTGGATGACTACGGCCAATTTATTTAATTCTTCAGCGTCTCTCACCTTAATTCTATTTAACATCTTAGTATTTAACTTAGCTTCTTCTAGTTTGACATTTATGCAACAATCTTTAAGGTTATCCGTGATTTTGTCTTTTGCAGAAATTGACTTTCCTTGGCTTAATGTTCTAATACTTGTTTCCAGGATTTCGAAAACACAATTTGCTTTTAAAGTTATAATTCCAACATTTTCAAGTATTTCATCGTCATTATTTTTACTACAGTTCCAATGAATTTTCTCAGTTACTACAAATATAAATACATTTTCCTTAATTTTATGGAACATTTCGATTTCTTGATTAACAGTTTTCAAAATACAATTTGTCGATTTATTCCTTAAAAAAATGTTAATTTCACAATTTTTAAAATCTAGTTTTGTCTTGAGTAATTTGGGTTTACATATAAAAGTTTCATCTATTTCTTTACAATCGTTAACATTTCCTTATCTTTACTTATTATCAAAAATTTATTTGTTACTTCAATTAAAATAATTCCATCTTCAACTAATTTTGGTACAGGCACTATTTCGTATAAATCAAAATTTTTTGTCTTATAATAGGGACCAAAAAAAGTATAATAATTTCCTTATCTCTAACATATGCTTTTAGATCAATTTCATTCATACTTTTGGCATAATTTTCTAGTACTGGTTCAAACAAGAGACTGCCTAAAATCTGTTCTATTTGGATTTCTAATAACAAGATTTTGTGATTGGCTCTACTTGTGACCTCATTGAGATATGACCGTATTAACCCATCTTCTTCGATTATCCTTTCTTCTTTTTTTATTCGATTTATTTGATTAATTATCTCATTGATCTTATTCGCTGTGCTATCTTAAATGTTTGCTACATCAATTACTTGTGTACTTAGTTTACTCATTATTCTAACATTATCTTTCATTCAGTTCTTTATTCAAACTTCGTTAATCTTTATTGTGTTAACAGCTTTTACATAATAACTTGCATCTTGGTCATCCATTGTTCCGAAAAGTGTTTTAAGTCCTGAACCTATAAAGCTTTTTATTGCAATTTTATTTATATATCACAAATTTTTTTGTTGCAATTTTACCAAATTATATCTCACTGTTCCTTGATAAGGTTTGCAGTCGGCTAAATTACTTAAACATGCCTCGTCTATGGTATAAACAGTGTTTCTAAGTAGCCTTAGGCATTCTTCTAACTCTCCTACGTTAATTTTATTAACTAACGTTACTGTGCTACTTCTTTCTCTTACTTGGCCTTTAAACTAAGTCCATTATTTTCACCGAGTTTTGTTATTACGACGTATTCACACCTTGCAGTGTTCCAGCTTGTAATTCTGAAAAACAAGGTCTAATATTAGCCTTATTACAATTAAGTTTTTTATTGCCTAAAATCATATATGGTCCTTTAAATCTTGTTTCTAATTTTCCTTTGACAACATTCCTTACATGAATTTGCTGTCCAACCTTGCTTGCTTCCCTACGCTTTGATCGTATATTATCTTGGATTATTGTTTAGATTTTAATATTCTTTCCTTTGCTTTACTACTAATTTCTACCAGAATGGTGCTAAGTTGGTCAAAATAATCAAACATTACATTTTCATTCAAGTTTTTCATTTCGCTTGGCTGATTTGTGCGTTTGCCGTATACTAACTCATACGGTGTGTTTCCAGTTGTACCGTTAATATTATTTTGGGAAGTCCAAAACTTAGAATCCATTCACTTGTGAATGCTTTGACAATGACCTGCATTTCCTTTGATTTTAAGGGCATAAATTTAGTAAATTTGGAAAGATCATCTTGGACAGTGAGACCAAATTTATATCCCTTCTCAGTTTCTGTTAATGGTCCTATCAAGTCCATAGAAACTTTTTTAGATGCGCTGTCAGAGGTCGAATCGTTGCATGCTTCAATAAAACTAAAAACTTCTTCACTGCTACTGTTGAAAGTAGGAATTAAAGAGGTTAATACACTGATGGAAGTTTCCGACAATTCTGTAACACTATTATCGTCACTATCACTTCCACTGCTAAACATTAACTGTTTCCAACTGATCGATCTAGAAAGTATTATCTTATATTTCACTTCGTTGTGCCTAATCCACTCAAAACTTTTGAATTCTATTTCCCCTGAAGATTATATAATTTTGTACATCTACTTAGGAGATGTAGGAGTTCGTATCAATTAGATGATTCTCTTTTATAATACTGTTCTAATTAAGTTTAAGAAATAATGTCTTAAAGCATAACCTACAATAGAAGTATCACTGCTGTCCTGGCATCTTCTTCTTTAATGTTGATCGGCTTCCTCTAGGCTGGCTGCACTTATACGCACTCTTCACAATTCACTAATATTTGTTAACTGTTTTTTTCTTTTAGGTGGATCTTGTGATCTTGGATCTGGGGGCTGCTTGTGGGAATGGCGGCTGTTAATCGTAACAGTATAAAGATATACTGCACTATTCTCTGCACTGTGCTTTTATTTGCATATATGTATATGCGTTTATATGAATAAACTACTTTTCACTATTCACTGTATCGGACTTTTATTATTGTTATTTTTTTCAATTAAATCTTTTTTGATTTCTTTTTACTGTCCCTGCTCGGGTGCCACTTACCTTCGGTTCAAAAACTGTATTGAGCGGAGAAAAGCGGGTTGAAATAAAACGCGTGCGTTCAATTAATTTGCGATTAACAGAGTGTCTTTATATTTCGGTTTTTCTGTTCTTACTTGTTGAACAGAATTTAAACAATATGACTGGGAAGGCGGCAAATTACAATTTTTTACCAAATATTTTTTTTCTAGGTTCATATTTACCATAATTCATTATATTTAATTAGTTTTTAAGTTTCCATTTTAATATTAACTATTTTATATATTGGATTGTATTTAAAAAATGTAGTTATAGCACATAAGGTAAAGAACCACAATGGGATATTTATATTATAAAGGATGGAGAGTTGCTTAACAAACAAAATAATGTGTAGACTTTTTACGCATAATCATTAGCGACTGCTTCTTAAAACTTTAATCATGTGTTGAGATTTGAGAAACTTACATAATAAATAATGTACCCAACAAGTTTAATGCTTGACTTTTGCAGCAAAGCATGTAATTTGACTAATGTTGACTAATGTTATGGCTTAGTTATTTTAATGTTATATAAGCACGCAAGAATGTTTGTGCATCATAAGCATCATCAAGAAAGGGATTAAGCCTTATAATGTTTTTGCTACCGATTCACAGCCACTTTGTGCACTCTTGTTGTCATCGTCCGAAATCTACTCCTCCGCCACACTTAAAAGCACAAGAACACTCCAAGCGGGGTGTGTTTGTTCTTTCTAGCTCCGGAAAGAACAAAAGTGATGGTAATTATTCATACTAGAGAATGCGTATACTTACTACTGGATGTACAATGTAGATGGCGTAGTATGATGGGTAAAAGAGTAATGTGATGAAATAGCCGGTAGTTTTTACACGACAGCTTTTATACGTGTTGAGCAAAAATGGGAGGGTTGTAAGAGGTTGAAAGTGGGTATTTAAGGTTACATTTTAAATAAGAGATGGTTAAGAAATTCAAGGGGGCATGGGCCTGTGCACACGAGGTAAAATTTTTGCAAACGGAAAATCCTGACGGGCTAATGGATAGCGAAACTAAGCTAAACCAGACAAACAATCTCAGGTTCAGAAACTACACTGTAGTACGAAGAGATCGACCACACTCCTTCAAAGGGGGCGGGGTAGCTCTCTTAATAAAGGAAGACCTTTGTCACAACGTCATGCATAGCGCTGAAGTACGTAGGTTCAAAATGTTAGAAGCATGCATCGAACGCTTCCCTCTCCAAGGTGGAACGAAGATGATTGTGATTGCTGTCTACGCACCGAATTCTCCAAATATTCACATTATTTCAGGGCTTAAAACTATTTTTACATGCCTTCGCTTGAATAAGGAAGATAACTATTTCATCACCGCTGGTGATTTGAGTGTTAAGTACAGTGAATGGGTAACAGGATGTCAAACGATAGGGGAAACACAATCTCAGGTTGGCTAGCCATGCACAATGGTAGACCTATATGCTACCAATAGATCATCGTTTCCTAGAAGCGGGTTCTATCTCAATGTGATGCTAGTGGACAGACGACTAGCAATACTGGACGTAGATAGACGCACAAGGAATTGTTTAGCCACATTTGAGTAAAACAGTAATCACTGCGGACTCGCTAAAGTCCGCTCTTTAAAAGCAGAAATCCAAATCCTCCAACATTTTTAATTACAGTCTGGCTGTAATTTTGCACAGGGGCAATAAAATCCGAGCTGTAAGGTCCAGCAACCCAGATATGTTTCCGCAAATAAATAAAATATTCAGGAGGAAAGATCAGAATAACATTCAGGCCGTACGGTAAAGTGTATACTGTTAACGAGTCCCGTAGGCCAAACCACGATCTGGAGACAGAGCCCAGTTGAACCACTCCTACCTTCGGAAAAAGATAAGGCAATGACGATCGGAGAACACTGGTTTCACCAGGTTCAAGACGAGAATATATCTAATAATGCAATCCCCATAGATGGGAGCAATGCCATTCAAATCTGAAAAGAAAAACTTTAGTGCATCTTGAACTCTCTGAAGAAGCTGAAGTCTACAGTGATCGGTGGCATATTACCCATCGCATTGGAAGGCAGCTGCTGTACAACTGATCCCTAAACGGGACTAAGATAAGTCCATCCCAACAAATTTCCGGCCGATCAGTCTTCTTCCTTGCATTAGCAAGGTCTTCGCAAAAAATGTTATATCAGCCCTAAAAAAGTGGGTTGAGGACAATAATATAATACCGGATAACCAGTTCGATTTCAGAGCGGGGCATGATACCATATATGCCGCGTCAAAGTTGGATTCCCATATACAATAGAGCAAATCCAAGAGCCAATGTACGGGTACATGTCTGATCGATATGGAAAAGGCGTTCGACAAAATTTGGTTAGAAAAACTTTTTCTAAAGCTGGTTAGACTTGGCATCCACCATTACTATACATGATCCATGACATGATAACAGGTAGGAAGTTCGTTGTGAAAAATGGCTATTTGATGTCTATCATGATTTGCGACATTGAAAACGATCTGTAATAGGGGGGAATTGGTTTACCAACTTGTTCGCTATATTTACTAGCGATCTTTTGTACTCCATGCCGCACATTACAGCGTACGTCGACGATTTGGTAGCGTACAGATCAGCGCTAAAGGTTAAAGTTCTTAACATCCTGCTGCAACATGACTTCAAAAAGATTCAGCAATATTGTGATAGCTGGAAATTAAAAATTAATTTCAATAAATGCGAGACTATCCTTTTTAGGACACCGCTGTCCAGGGCCTTAGAGGACACAAAATTAAACTGGCGTAAGTTCCGCATTTTTGACCCTCTGGAAGAACCGTTGGCTGTGAAAGGCTTGGTGAGGTACTTAGGCGTTTGGTTGGACCAGTATCTTTACTTTGACAAACACGTAGATGCTGCTCTGATGAAAGCCAAGAAAGCCTTGGTTGTGGCAAGAAGTTTGTTAGACAGCAGCCAACTTCACTCCAGGATGAAGGTAATATGATATATGGAACTCATATGGCCGATGATGACGTACCTTTTTGCTGTGTGGTTCAACGTGATTTCCAGATCGAAAGAATGAGGCTGTTTCATTCGTCTAGCGCCCTTTGATAGCGTTACACGTGTTATTTCCGAACATTTCTCAAAAGCGTAGTAGAAGTTCTACGGGGGATGACGAGTTCATCCACCCATTTGTTAAGAAAAAAATAATATCCGAAAAGACAATAGTACATCTTTCAAATTGGATGAACCGAACTATAGGAATTATTCCAAACCCTCACAAACTTTCTCGGATAACGCTAACGTTATCGATAGTAAAACAGTTCAAAACTTTAAAAAAGACAATATTCCTCGATTATAGTTTTAAAAGATAAAACTGAATTACTAAAACTCTTATTAGAAGAATATCGTGTAATAGATTACTTAATTACAATCATTTCTCTTGGTCAAAAGACCATGTGTTATTCTTTCGATTCATACGAAACTATATTGAGTGAGTTAAAAAAGATATCGTACGAGTTTCTCACTCGCGCTAGAAAAGTGAACAAACCGTTTAAGGTACTTCTGTCTGGATTGCATTCTTGCAATCATGTGGCTGTTAAAACGAACTAATTGCACAGGGAATCAAGTGAATAGACGTTAAACCAATTACTATTAAAAACAACCCTAGCACTAACTATACAATTTACGTGGTGTACATCGAACGCGGCACAATTAAAATTAGTGAACTACGATCTAAACACAAATCCTTTTTCAAGACTATAGTAAGATGGGAATTTAAAAAGCACTAACCAAATAAGATAACACAATGTCACAATTGCCAAATGTTTGGGCATGAAGAAATACACTGCCAAATAAAAAGTTTTGGTGCCACGTGTTCATGAAACTATAAATCTACCGCATGTACCCAATCAAACATCTTAAAGTGTGCTAACTGCAGTGTATGGCATAAGTCAAATGTTTGGCCATGAAGAAATGCATCATCACGTCCTAGCCGATTACAATTTGTTTAAATTCGGCAGAAGCTGTCTAAGTGGAACATGCTTTCCTCTTCTCCACAACCACACCATCATGTTATCATGTAAGTTTCACCACTAGAGACTTTCCACCATTGCGCCAGCCTACGAACACTTCTACCTCTCATCGTTTCTCGGTGAGTAAAGCCAACACTTGCATTGAAACTCCCTCGCTAAGAATGAGCACCAATCAACATACCACCGATGACAACTCTCTATTCTCTTTGGAGGAGATCTCTTCTTTGCTAAATGATGTTCTCTCAAAACTCAGTTCTCGTCACTCAAAATTGGAGTGGAAGTTAATGGTATAACAACTCTTGCAGATAAGTCTATGCTCAGCGTGATAAGTAATAATTTTCGATCGACATTGCTCTTGTAATAGGGACCTGGTTGAAAGGTGGAAATAATTCGTTTCAGCCGAAGTTTGCTTGCTTTAAGCACGATAAGATTCATGCCATTAGAGGAGGTGTATAAAAGGTTAACTTTTTCTGTGTTAACAGTTTTAAAACTTGAAGTAATAGAATCCATAGGCGTTGAACTGATTTTACAAGATTATACTAAACTTTACGTTTTCTCTGTATACTTCCCAGGTGGAAATAACAATTTTGATAAAAGCCTTAAGTTTAAAAGGGACTTTTTCAAGCTTTGTCTTAGGGGGCGATTTAAATTGCAGGCACCGAATGTGGGGATGTGCACGAGCTAATGCTGGGGTAACATCATTCATGATATTGTCGCTACAAGCAGAAATGTAACTTTACTTTTTTCCACATAACTCTACTCACATTCCTGGCAACTCTGTACATAATCCTTCAACGCTAGTTTTTTTTAATTACAAACGACGAAAACCTTTTCTCTCAACCCACGACATTGAATGCTCTAAGCTACGACCACTTACCAGTCTGTACGAAAATAAATAAGTCAGACATAAAACAAAATCTCAACCGACATTACACAGTAAACTCGCCTCTGCAAATTGATTCATTGGTAGAAAAGTTCAAAGAAACTATTAAGAATGCCGCAGAGTTTTCAACTCCTGAAAGTAATTTTTCCAGGCCTCAGGCACATCCAATACCAGACCATATCTTGAGATTAAATAGAATGCGAAACAGCGTGCACAGAAAATGGATTCGGTATAGGCTAACTCATTTTAAGGTATTAAACAATGCAATTAATATCTCCCTTCAAGTTTCCGTAACAAGAGAATCCTTATTAAGTGATTTCCAAAAAGGTTCAAGACCATTCTGGAAAATCACTAAAATAATCAAGAAACAAGGCTTAAACATTACAACCCTTTCATTCCAAGACCAGCTATACATAACACCACTAGAGAAAGCATCCATATTAGTAGATAAATTTTACTAAAACCATCTAAGCTCATGCCACCTCAGTGATGCTTAAACAGAAATCATGGTAGATAGCACGATAAGAAATTTTAATAACTCCAACTCTATCGCTACCGAAAGCTTTTTCGTTCGTCCGAAACAAGTTCGTGATTTAATAAAAATGTCAAATATTCCGTATTAGAAACATTCTAATCAAAGCCTTACCGCGTAAAGAATTAGTTTACTTAGCGTTTATATTCAATTCCTGTCTTAAAAATTGTTATTTTCTTAAAGAATGTAAAACAGCTAAGATAATTTCAATTGCAAAGCCTGGTAAACCTAAAAATGATCCTAAAAGCTATCGACCTACAAGTCTTTTAAGCTCTCTAAGCAAGCTATTTGCAAAAATATTAAAGGTCTACCTTATCCTTCATACCGAACAAGCTTATATATATCCAAAACAACAATTTGGTTTTAGAGCTATTCATTCCACATGCCAACAAATAATTAGAATCAAACAACACTTTAAAAGTAGTTTAGATTTTAAACTTTCAACAGGTTTGGTACTTTTGGATATCGAAAAAACTCTTAATTCTGTATGAAACAAAGGGCTCATAAATAAGCTCATCCAACACTTTTTCCGGAGTTTTTAAATTTGTTCAAAGTATTTTGGATCAAAGGAAATTTATGGTTTTTGTAGTCCAAGCTCAATCGTCATTATATATAACTGAATTCGGAGTACCACAAGGTTTAGTTCTTGGTCCCATTCTGTTTAATATCCTTATGTCCCATATACCAATTTCTACTGGAAGGACTTTTCTTGCTTTGTTTACTGATGGATACAGGCCTGTTTACATCCAACATTTTAGCACAGGACACTATAACTTCGTTACAGAACTCACTTGATATTTTTCAAAATTTCTGTATTAATAAAATTTATGCTGATAAATCTCAGGACATGTGGTTTACTAGACACAGAAAACATCCGTTGATACCCCAATAAACCTGCAGTTGAGTATAACGCTCCTATCTGGTCAGGTGCTTCTAAGACCTCCCTGCACCTGTTGGATAGAATTCAAAAGCGAGCGATAAAACTTATAGGTGACAGTAATATTGCGAAGTCGATTGACTCGTTAGAACACCGACGTAATGTCGCGTCGTTGTCACTTTTTTATCGCTATTTTAACAAGAAATGCTCAGATGAATTAGCCAGTTGCCAGGCGCAATACGCGCCTCGCTAGGAATGCCCATCAATTCACCCTCAAGCCCTCTTTCGGACGTACAGTCAAATTCAGAGACTCGTTCTTTAGCCGCACTACACGAATCTGGAATGCTCTTCCCAGCTCGATTTTTCCTCCTCATTACAATCCACAGGCATTTAAAACCAATGTGCATCGGTACCTCCTCTCCCTCTCTTCCTCTATACCATCGGCCTGTGCTGTGACTTGATCCGGTCACTTAAGGTTACTCGCAACCCCTTTTGCACGCGTCAATTATAACAAAAAAAAAAAAAAAAAAAAAATTTAACTCTGTCAATATTGAATGGTCTGAAAACTGCAAGTACTTAGGAGTAACTTTTGACAAAAAAATAACTTTTCAAAAACATATATCGAACACAGTACATTAAGTAAACCTCATAGTTTAGATTCTCTACCCACTTATCAGCCGAATGTCAATGCTTAGTATTTTAAAATAAATTATTAATTTTTAAAACCATTTTCCAACCAGTTCTAACATATGTATCACCTGTATGGGCAGATTGTGCCAATACTCACATTAGGAACTTACAAACTTATCAAAACAAGGTACTATAGCTAATGTTGAATTTACCTTGACATTTTTTAACTGCAAGACTTCATGAAAGAGCTAATGTTAACCCTATTTTATGTCTCATTCATAAATTAAAATACAACTTTCTAACTAAGTGTACCCTCTCTGAGAGTGAACTTATTCGTAATTTTCTGAACTAACTAGCCTCATCATAAATTCGGTTTAGGTGAAATTTAGGTACAATAATCTATAGCTGTAAGACTTGTAATAAGAAATTTTGCTTGCAGTTTTTTCCCTTACCTTTGTTTTTTTACTGTTATGTCCAATATCTTATATCTTCATAGTTGTAAAGAATTCTTGTTCTGTATCTCAAGAATACGTTACTATGAATTAAACCCCCGAATCTGAGTATAAGAAATTTTATTCCAACAAGAATTAGCAAACGTGACACCTGACACCTGAAGAGATAAAGCAAACCTGACAATTTCATAATAAAATTTATTGGACAGTCGATTTCAGAATTCCGTCTGGGAAAGACGTATATCGGCTATAATGCGTGGTTGCCTAAGCAACATAATAATAATAATAATAAATATCTGGAAAATTAAAAAATTTAAAAAACGATAAAAATCAGCACTTATTGATAAAAGAAATTGCAAACTAAGAAATCAATTGTGGATTTAAAAATGGATGAATGGCTGCTTCCGAGCGACAACTCGGATAATTGCAGCAAAGAAAGAAAATCAAAAAGAAAAAGAAAAACAATAATATCGCAGCCGAGTTAAGCAAAATGACTGGCTTCAATACCAAACAAAGCCCGTCCAACAAAAGTAAAAATGAAGCCACGTATAGCGGCAGGGGTAACTAGTATGTGGAATTAGCTTCATCTGAAGCAGCGGACCTGGCTGACGATGAAAAAGTGTTGGTCGAAAAAATCAAGGAAAAGGAAAAACTGAAGGCCTTCGTAAAACCTCTTCAACACTAATTAAAACAGCGAAAGAAGGTTGCATCCGAGGAAAAAAGAAAAAGACAGATCCTGGAAAAGGACAAAGTGCCACAATATTAAAAGGAACATCAGAAAGATATTAAACAACAGCAGAAAACAAAGCAGCAGAAGCAACAAAATCAACAACAGCAACAAAAGCGAAAACAGACACAACAGAGTCAGCAAAAAAGAAAAGGATGCCACCAATAAATATTCAATAGTCAAATGTCCTTAGGGGAGAAATATTTTATTAAAAATAAGGCGATATAAAAACAAAAACATTTTATGTACATTGAAAGAAATGTAAATTGAGGATGTGGATGTTGTTTCTGTAAAGCGCTTTTCCACTGTCCGTTCTAGAATGCCACCTGAGCGTCTGCTTACCCTCTTAATGGTCCAGGTCTCACCAGAGAGCAAACTGGAGAGTCTAAATATGATGAAAATTCTTAACGCGCAGAGTATCATCTGTCGTTGTGTTGCCCTTTGGGAGAGGGAAAAGTAGAAGGCAAATCGCGCCTAAAATGTGTGAATTATTTGCAAAAGGAACATCCACCTATCCACCTCCACCTATCGAGGACGCCCGATTGTAACGCAAATGCAAACAAAAATGATATGCTTAAAAAAGCAAAAGTGATGAAGTCAAGACCTCTGCCAAGGACTCCAACCACCCCTGTAACGCCGGTGGTTTCCTACGCCCAGATGGCGTCTGGTAGGCGTCCGACACAACCGACAGTGCCAAAAGTGACACCAGTACCAGCAGCTGGAGATCTGTCGATCTTGGCGGTGAATGCAAATTCACTCGTCAGGATCGAGAGAAGGTTGACTTTGATAAACCTGTTGGAGTTCCATAAGCCTGACGTGTTGATTGTTAGCGAAACTAAGATAAACCGGAAACACATACTCAGGTACAAATACTATACAATTATTTGAATAGACCGCCCCCTCTTCACGCAAGCCGGTGGGGTTGCTCTCATCATTAAAAAAGGCATTCGCCATAAGATCGTGTATTGCGGTGAGGTGCGAAATTTCGGTATACTGGAAGCGTTATTTCGTGCATTTCTCTCCAGGGTGGGAAGAAATTGCACGGAGTGGCGGTCTATGCACCAGATGCACCTCTGTCCACAAACTTCATTTCGGAGCCCGATACTCTCTTTCGAAATCTTTGTTTATGCTCAGAAGATAACTACTTTGTTGTCGCTAGTGCTTTAAATGCGACGTATGAGGAATGGGGTAATTCTGTGCCAAATCCAAGGGGAAATTCACTCCTCGAGTGGTTGAAGCAGCACTCTATTGAGTTCAAGCTGAATCTGTTTGCAACCGACAGACCATCCTTTCCGGAAGGGGGGCTATCTAAATGTAATGCTTATTGACAGACGACTTACGTTACAGAACGTAAACAGACAGGTAAGGAACTGTTTAACAACGGTGGAGTACGACGGTGATCACTGTGGGCTTGACGCAGTTATTGGGTTCCCGAATGAGACGGTGGAATTGGAAGAATTCGTGTAAGCATATCCTTACAATTATTGTAAGGCTCACTGGCAGCGTTTCTCCAGAGTCCTATCCAGAGAACTGCGGAAAATCTTACGAACGAGGAGATTGACAGGTTCCTTATACAAATGGACACAACGATAAAACATACTATCAACAAGACGGTTCCCAAAGTATCACCGAGAACAGATGGAGACATCTATCGGAATGATACTACCGACGCACTGCACGTACAAAAAAGCAGACTGATTTCGTGAATCAAGACACTAATGAAAAATCTCCAGAGTTTGATTCGGTTGAATTACAGAATTGCCATCAATTCATGTTGGGGGAATAAAATTCTGGATGTTCACTCCAACGGGCCGGGAATGTTCCCCCAAATTCACCGAATCTTCCGAAGAAGGGATCATAACAACTTGGAGGCTGTTCGACTTGACAGAACAACCGACAACGCAAACATACTAACTCCAGTTGGCATCGATCCGGATATGGCCGTGCAGGATAATGAGTTCTTCGTTGTTGAGGATGCCCAAGAGAAGGTTGAAGCAATAGGAGCAGTTTTCCAAGAAGTGTATATGGTCAACAATCAATCAATCTCGTAGGCCAAATCACGACTTGGAAAACAGAGCCTTGCTTAACCATTACCACCTTCGAAAAGAAATACAGCAATGGCGTTCTGGGAATCATGGTTTCACCAGGTTCAATGATGAAAACAATACAGTTAATACTGTCACTCAAACTGGCTCCAATGTCATACTTATTTCGAAGGTGGATCTCAATTATGTCTTCAACAGTCTGAAGAACATGTCTGTCCGAATAGACGGAATACGGAATATTGTGTTGCGCCATCTACCCGAAAAGGCGGTAGAGATATACGCAATCCTGTTCAACATTGCTTACATTCTGGCCATAATCCAGTGCTCTATCAGGTTCCATGCACTGATGAAAGTCAGGTGCAATATTTCTACGATTTGACTCATACAAATTGGAATATTTTCCAAACAGAGCTCAAACCCAAATAAAGAATCGTTTCTACTAGCCTTGATAATGTAAACAGCAATGACAATGTTGCCAACATTGTCCATCATATTACCGAATATATCCTTAGTTCCGCCGATAGAAGCGTGCCTAAAGTTAATTGGTATAAAATTGCCAGCGCATATCCTGGAGTTTATACGATTGCGAAATATGCACAGAAGAAACTGGCAAAGATATCGGCAGCCCATTTCACAAAAGCTAATAAAATACTTCAACAAACTTATTGGGAAGTACATCCAAACGAAACGCCATGAAGATGGAAATCGAAAGATCAGCTTACAGATCCTCTAAGCCCTTCTGGAATATTGTGAAACTTACAAAAAAAAAACAAAAATAGAATTGTGCCGAGTGTCACGGACATGGGGGATACATATCAAACTAATGTGGACAAAGCCTATATCTTGTGTCAGAGGTTTGCTCAAAACCATTGCGTTTCCCTATATCTAGGGGACACTAATCTATATGCATTTGTGAAAAACGCTATGCATGAATTAAATAACGCATTAACCTTCTTCTTCTTCTTCTTGTGGCGCTACAGTCCGGGGTGGACCTGGGCCTCAACCAACATGCCTCTCCAGCCAGCACGATCTTTCGCCAGCTGTCTCCAGTTGCGCACTCCAAGTTGGTTGAGGTCTTTCTCCACTTGTGTGCGCCACTTTAGTCTAGGTCGTCCTCTGTTGCGTTGTCCCAATGGCTCGGATTCAAAGACTTTTCGGGTCGGAGCAGTGGTGTCCATACGCTCTACATGGCCTAGCCATCTTAAGCGTTGTATCCGTAGACGCTTGACCAGGCGCATGTCGCTGTACAGCCTATAGAGTTCGTCATTAAATCTTCTCTTCCAGATGCCATCAACGCAAACAGGACCTCTCGAAAAGACTAAGGGCTTCCTCATCAACCATTGCTAACGTCCAAGATTCTGCGCCATATAGTAAGACGGGGATGATCAAGCTGTTATAAAAAGCGAGCTTAGTCCTTCGAGAGAGGGCTTTATTACTCAATTGCCTCTTGAGCCCAAAGAAACAGCGATTGGCAAGAGTGATTCTGCGTTTGATTTCGGTACTGACGTTGTTGTCCCTGCTTACCGCGGAGCCGAGGTAGACGAAGTCCTTGACTACCTCGAAGTTTCTGTTGCCTTGTGTGACGCTCCGTCCGAGACGTCGATGTTGTGTGTCCTTCCTTGATGACAGCATGTACTTCGTTTTGCCCTCATTTACCGCAAGACCCATTTTAGCCGCTTCCGCTTCAATGCCAGCAAACGCCTCATTGACGGCTCGCTGTGTTCGTCCAATCACGTCAATGTCATCAGCGTAAGCTAACAATTGAACTGACTTCTGGAAGATCGTGCCTCTGGTGTTGACTTGTGAGTTACGCACGATCTTCTCGAGGATGATGTTAAAGAAGTCACATGACAGTGCGTCGCCTTGTCTAAAACCTTTTTTGACATTGAAGGTCTCGGTGAGTTCGGTACTGACCTTGACGGAGCAGCGAGAGTTCTCCATCGTCATCCTACACAATCTGACGAGTTTGGTAGGAATGCCAAAACTAGACATGGCACTGTATAGCTCGTCTCTATGCACACTGTCATATGCAGCCTTGAAATCGACGAATAGGTGGTGAGTGTCAATTTGCATTTCTTTGGTCTTTTCCAGGATCTGCCGTAATGTGAAGATCTGGTCTATTGTGGACTTCCCTTGTCTGAAACCGCACTGATAGGGACCTATCAGGTCATGGACAAATGGTTTCAAACGCTCACACAATACGGCAGAGAGGATCTTGTATGCGATGTTCAGGAGACTAATCCCTCTGTAGTTGGCGCAGTCAAAGGAGTCTCCTTTCTTGTGAACCGGGCAAACGACGCTAAGATTCCACTCATCGGGCATGCTTTCCAGATCATCTCCAGCTGCTTTAAATAGTTCTGCGGACAGTCCGTCCGCTCCAGCAGGTTTGTTCGACTTCAATTTGGATATTGCTATCTTCACCTCGTCTAAGTCGGGGGGACGGAATGCTTGTCTATCATCGTCCAAATAGAGTGGAACATTCTGCCTAACAGCGGGATTTGGGTCGTTATCGCCGTTAAGGAGACTGCAGAAATGATCCTTCCAGATTCTCAGCACAGACTGCGACTCTACTACGAGTTGTCCATTTTGGTCCCGCCAGGCGTTGGTCCGAACCTTGTATCCTCCGGATAGCTGTTTTGCCTTTCGGTAAAACGTTCGGGCTTCATTCCTGCCAAAGCACCTTTGCATTTCCTCGACCGCGCGCTTCTCATGCTCCTTCTTCTTCCTTCTGAGAAGCCGGTGCTCTTCCCTTCTTCTCTGTTCGTAGACTTCACGAACAGCTCGCGTTGTTCGATGCAGCGTTTGTTTAGCTGCGTGCGCTTGCCTGCACTCGTCGTCAAACCATGGGTTAATTCTGGGTGGTGACGTGAAACCCAGCACATCAGTGACAGCATCTTTGATGGCTTCTTGAAAACGTTTCCATTCTTCTTCTATGCTTAGTGCAGGAAGTATCGAACTCTGAGGGAGTTTCCGGGAGACTCGGTCGGCAAAGTTCCTAGCAATCAGCTGCGATTTAAGCTTTTCGACATCAAACCGTTTTGGCCTTTCTCGACTCCGTTGCTCTCTCGATATCCGGGTTCTTACCTTGGCTACAACAAGGTGATGATCCGAGTCGATGTTTGCACCTAGGAAGGTTCGGACATCGAGAATACTGGAGGAGTGTCTGACGTCGATCGCAACGTGATCAATCTGGTTGACGGTTGATTGATCAAGAGATCGCCAGGTTCCTGTGTGAATGTCCAGGTGTGGGAACCGCGTGCTAGCCACAGAGAGGTTTTTTACTGGTAGGTAGGTAGATTAAGGTGTCTGATGAATGCACTTAGTTGTTACAGTTGAACGTAACGTTCCCACCATAAAATGTATCATATGATATATGATATATCATGATTCAATGTAATGCACACGCGATCGTCCACTTATGATGACAAAGCGTCTGGCCGACGTCCGGACGCAAATTCAATTCAAAGAATCGCGACAAAACGATCACATGTGTAAGTTAAGCGAATTATGTACGACAGGTTAAAACACCTGAATAAGCAGGATAGGTTAGTCGTTAAGATATTATTCTTTGTCAAGGGAGTTGGATTTGAACCGCAATAAAGAACGGACGCGCAAAGTCCGAATAAAAATAAATTTTTTTAATCCGCGGGAATTCAATCTCATAATTGGTGCAGTCGGTAGGATACCTGGATGTAATTTTACAGGGTTTTTCAAAACTTTACCAGGTATCTGATGTTATTTTCTTAAGGAAGAAATTTTCGCGAATGATAGTTTCATAAGGTTAAAACATATCGTCATAATTATTTAACAAGGGTTAAATACAAAACTTTTTCGCGAGTGATAGTTTCATAAGGTTGAAACATATCGTCGATAACGAATTTTAAGTAAAATCGCAGTGACGTTTGCAATATACAAGTGTATATTGCGATCAGCGGGTATAGTTCATAGTTTAGCACAACGAAATAGATACCCCTGCGCGTATTTGCAATATATCGTGAACTGTGATGAGCTAATAAAGTGAATCTTTATCTTTCATATAAAATTTTCTTAAGAAAGATTAAGTACGTGTAAATGAACTGAAACCAGAGTGAATAACTAACCAAAGCAGTCTGAAAATTAAAAAGCCCAAAGAAGAAAGAGCAGCACATTTCATCTATGTATCAAGAAAAGAAGAAGACGACCAAAAACAACGCAGAGAAGACAAAAACATAGCACAGTAAATACCAGTTATTTTATCACATTTTATAGTGTCAAAATTTAAGTTATTTATAGATGTAAGTACATAAACTACTACGCATCTTGTACTAAACTGAGTAAATGACTTCCCTTGAGGACCAAATTAACTTAGTTAACGAACAATCTAGGCAAATTACCAATATCGTCAACAATTTCTTTTCAAGTTCATCTCAATTACAAACCGAAAGAAATATGCTAACCCTAGAAATCAGTCCCCTAAAATATCTATCAAAATTACCAGAATTCAATGGAGATTTCAGAGAACTCCAGAACTTCGTAGATTTAATCGATAAGATCCACCCAACCCTTATAAAATACGATGGCTTAGCGCAAAGTATATTTTCAGATACTATTAAATCCAAACTCAAAGGACGTTCTCGCGAGGTAATGGACATAAACAATCACGTCACAACTTGGACAGAAATAAAGGAAATCTTGTACAACAACTTTGGCGATCGTCATACTGCCGAAGAACTCTTTGACGAGCTAAGAGGAACCACTTTCAAAACGAATTCTGTTAACTTCTACAGCGAAATTAAAGGTGTTCTCAGAAGGCTGAATATAAAGGCCAAACAAACAATGGAAGGCAATCCCCAACACATAGAAGCCGCCATTGAGCAGAATAAAACATCTTCATTAGTAGTGTTCAAAAGTAAAATACCAGAACCCATGAGATCTCTTCTCTACTGTCGAAATCCGACAAATCTCGAACAGGCAATGAGCATTCTTCACGAAAGCAACTATGCCTACTTTAACCCAAGCGGCAAACAGTACAATAATTCTCGTATTAAGGGATATACTGAGCTATTTAAAGTATCCAAACCAGCAGACACAGTTTAAACTTCCTTTCAACCACTACAACAATCAACCTCATGCCCAAAATCAAATATATAACAGAACCAGTCATTTTCAACCTCCTCCAGAACCATTGGAGATAGGTATGGCACAAAGTGATAGAACCCCACCAAATAGGCAAAATCAGCGTCATTACAAAAATAGATCTCACCAAAATATAAATCACAACCGAAATCCACACGAAATCCGAAATCCACGATCGAACAAGATATAACCCATAGGAGTACTAAAGTGGACGAACAAAATTTTCGTTCAGAGGCCTCCAATCCAAACTACCATATAAATAGTACAAGGAAAAATTAGACCTCTTAAATTTATATTAGATACAGGAGCGACACATTCAATCATCAACCCCGGATTGTGTTCACCTGATAAAATACGCACTCTACAGAATCAAATAGAAGTAAAAACACTTAATACAAATGTGAAAATTACCCATAAAGCAAAAGTACCCATTTTCAAAGAACTAGGCAATCCTAGAGATAAATTCGAAATGTACATCTTTCCATTTCATGACCATTTCGATTGACTTATAGGCAATAACCTACTAATTCCTATGAAAGCCAAAATAGATTTAGGTAAAGAAATCTTAATAATAGGTAACAAAAAAGTCGAAATTCATTATGAACAAACAAGCGTACAAACAGAACCACTTCATGAAAATGGCATTACTTTATCCGTAGACCAGGAAAAAGGATTGATATATTTACCACAACAAAATTGAGTAGATGGCAAAGCAGTCGTAAAGGAAGGAGTATACGAAGTGCAAAAACATGGAGTTGAAGCTAAAATTAGGTTTAAAAATGACAATCATACTAAGAAGGAACCTGTGAAATTCGAACGTCTTATCACGCAGCCTGTGGATAGTCAAAACTTTAACGTCATCGAAGAACACCTTAGGCTTGACCACCTGAATAGTGAAGAAAAAACAGGTCTGATGAATATTCTAAAGAAATATATTCTACAAGGAGAACGGGAACTTAAGTCTCACTAATGCAATTAAACACAAGATAAGAACCACTATCCAAACTAAGAGTTATAGATATCCATACATTCACAAGGGTGAAGTACAAAGACAAATTAAGGAGATGCTAGACAACAAGATTATACGCAAAAGCAACTCACCATATTCAGCACCGATTTGGATTGTGCCTAAGAAGGCCGATGCAAGCGGCAAACAAAAATGTCGTAGATTATGGGAAATTGAACGAGATAACGATCGACGACAAATACCCCATCCCATGCATAGACGAAATCCTCGACAAGCTCGGGAGATGTCAGTATTTTACGACACTCGACTTGGCGAAGGGATTCTACCAAATAGAAATAGATAAAGAGGACATTCATAAGACCGCATTCAGCGTCGAGAACGGACGTTACGAATTTCTTCGTATGCCTTTCGGCCTGAAAACAGCTCCAGCTACCTTCCAGCGTCTTATGAATGAAGTTCTAAAAGATTTCATTAATATTAACATACTTGTGTACATGGATGATATCATAGTATTTTCCACGTCATTGCAAGAGCATCTGGTTGCCTTAGCAAATGTTTTCAAAAGACTTAAAGAATTCAAATTGAAGGTACAACTTGATAAATCCGAGTTTCTTAAAAGGGAAACTGAATTTCTCGGACACATCGTCACCCCTAATGGTATTAAACCAAATCCTAAAAATGTGGAATGTGTTAAAAATTACCAAATCCCAAAAACTAATAAGCAAATAAAACAATTCTTAGGTCGTACCGGCTACTACCGGAAGTTTATTAAAGATTACTCCAAAATTGCAAAACCAATGACGAAATTTCTCAAAAAAAGATGAAAAAATTAACGTAACTGATCCCCAATACATAGAATCTTTCAATACTTTAAAAACCCTTCTTATGAACGACCCCATCCTAACATACCCTGATTATGATACCCCCAACTATATGCTACATATTGAAACAGGAACTCGTCCGTTGCTCTTGTATACCATCAAAATGCACTTCAACTATGTTTTAAAAATACTACAGATGAGCGAATGCAGATTACCAAACGTTGTTTTAAGAAGTATAATTAGAACAAACGGATACATTTGCGAGGAATGGAAAAAAACAGCTTCTGCATGCGGTCTAAATCTGTCTATTGAGGCGGACGAGCCTCCTCATCTTTTAAGAAAAAAATGTAACTCTGTTTTGGAGAATTTTGGTAGACACACATATGACAAATATGTCGAAGAAGCTGAATCTTCACTGTTTAGGAACTACTACAGCAAACTAAACCATTTTTTAAATGAAAAAACATACTTCCTTGACAGTCACTCAATCGAAAAAATAAGCACAATTTTTAAACTGAGAGGAGAACTCGTTCAGTTAAACTTTATCCCCCACAGACCAGATTTACCAATTCTTTGTAACCTATGCAACATGAGGAAGAGAGAAGACATCTTACATTTTATTGGTGTGTGTCCGATTCTAAAAGAATTTCGACTAGCAATTTTCGAAAAACTTGTTTTAGACGAATATGTAGTAACGTGCATCTTAAATGGAGAAAAGGGATGGAAGGCCTTTTACGATTATTCAGTAGCAGCACTTTGTTATAGAAAACGTATCATAGATGGAGATTTTTAATCTAAAACTTTTGTATGTATTTTGTCAACCTGGTAGACGGCCATAGGCCAAACCATAAATGACTTAGGTTAAACTTTACATTGTAAAACATTTATTGAAAATAAAAGTCAAACTAACTAACTAACTAACATACCCTGATTTCAACAAAAAATTCGTTCTCACAACAGATGCTAGTCAGTACGCTTTAGGTGCTGTCCTCTCACAGGATAATCACCCCATATGCTATGCTAGCCGTACCTTGAACAAGCATGAGATAAACTATAGTACCATTGAAAAGGAGCTTTTAGCCATCATATGGGCAACAGGATATTTTCGCCCATACCTTTTCGGTAGAAAATTTCTTATTGAAACGGACCATAAACCATTTACATGGCTGTTCTCTGTCAAAGAGCCAAATTCGAAGTTAGTGAGATGGCGATTGAAGCTTTGAGAATACGATTACGACATCCAATACAAAAAAGGTACAAAGAACATGAAAGCTGACGCTCTTTCTCGAATAATTCATCCTGAAATCAACTTTATCGAAAATTAAATTATTCCAACAAGTAAATCCTGCATTAATGTATTCAAAAATCAGATTATTATCCGAAAATCTCATTCTGGATCTCTTAGAATTAAAAAGACGAAGATATTTAACAGAAACCGTACAACGATCTTTACAAAAACTTTAGAGGAAGGAAGTGATACAACTATTCTAAAGATCCATTTCAATCCTAAAAACTTGAATGCTATCTTGATAGACGATGAAAGCTTTTTTTATGTTATTGAACAAACCTTTTTGAAACATTTTAAGGAAAAGAATAAACTTAAAATTATAAGATGTCTAAAATTATTAGAAGATGTTACCAGCGAAGAAAAATTGGCAACATTAATCGAAAAGGAATAACCACAGAGGAATTGAGCAAGTCTTTAAAGAAATATCTCTAAACTACTACCATCCTAAAACAATGGAAAGAGTTACCCAATTTATTAATAATTGTGAAGTCTGTAACATGGAGAAATATGTACGAAATCCCCCTAAGCCTCTCTTTAAACTAACTGAAACCCCGTCTAAACCATTCGAAGTAATACACGTTGATGTTTTCTATAGTCTCGAAAAATCTCTTTTTGTTACAATTATCGATAAATTCTCTAAACACGCATGCGCTATAAAGATAATAGGTAGAACATGGCCCGAATTCAAAAGAGTGCTATCTCTCTATTTTAGCCAATTTGGACAAACCAAAAAGATCGTAACAGATAAGGAATTAGGCTTCAAAGCTTTACCGTTAAGAGAATTTTTATCCCATCTAAATGTAGAACTTCATTTTACCTCCAATAGTAAACACACATCAAACGCTGATGTGGAGAGATTACATAATACCATTAATGAGCACATTAGGCTTCTCAAACATGATGAAATTAACAACGAAGGTTCCGTTGAAGAAAAAATATCAAGAATCATAACATTCTATAACAATACCATCCACTCATCGACTAATAAACGACCTATAGACTTTGTTAATGGTAAGATACATGAAAACGAATACAAAAGCATCCAAAACCGAATATTAGAAGTGAAACAAAAAGTTATAGACAAGATCAATCGAAACAGACAGGATTTTCCTTTAACAAGCGGACAAAACTACGTGAAAGGAGTAAGAGGAGGAAAGAACCATTCCAAATACAGGAAAATTCAAACGGAGAAAATAGACGAAGATCACCTAAAGGACATAAGGAATGAAAAAGTATATTATAGAACACAAATAAAGAAAAAGAAGAAATATCAAGGCGAATGAACTAGATAACAATAAGTAACTTTTTACAAATTTCATTTACAGATGACTTCATTCGTATCTATCCTTACTCTTACAACGATCCTTACAACGACCATGACCCAGGAGATAATTCTACACGACATGAACAACAATAATGGATACTTGACATTGGATTTACGGAAGCAGAAGATCATAAAAGACTACACAAAGGTGCTACACATAATAAACTCAACCGAATTCGAAATAGCTAAGGAACGTATCAAGTCCAATATCTTACATTCCAAAATAAATCCAATTTAGTAAACCCTATGTGCAATGCAATCAGTCAAAACTTCATCTTATTAGAAGCAAAAGTGAAGAATATTAGACCCCATATCAGGTCGAAAAGAGGTCTCATAGACGTTTTAGGTACAGGACTAAAGATAATAGCAGGAACTATGGACCACGAAGACTAAAGGCAAATAAAGGCAAAACTTTACGAACTCTTAGAAGACGACAGGAAACTTATAACACAAACGAACGGCCAGGTACACGTTAACGAAGAAATTACTGAACAGATAAAGAACATTACGACCCACATTACCCAAAAGCAAACCATCATAAAGACGTACATTAACTCTTTCAACAAAGACCTAGGTAACAAAATAATAACGCTAGAGGACGAAGTAAACTTAATGCAACATTTTTACCGGATTAATAATGATATTTCTTTACTAAGTAAACATATTGACAATATTGAACAACTCTTATTCACGAGTAAATTAGGAATTCTTACCAAAAATATATTGAGTGCCGAGGAAATAGATATGATCTCAGATATGGACGCCTTTAAGGAAATTAAAATCGCAGTTTCACACTATCAGGATCAAATTAATTCCTAGACTACCCGATCTCACCTACACCAAAATTCTTATAGAACCCTTACCGGATCAACAAAATAAAGCACTTTTTATTAACGACAGGCTTATACTAAAAGACGAAAAGAATAATTTATTCAAAATCCCTAAAGATAACTTGAAAAGAAATTTATTACCGATAACAGATATCTGCATCAAAAACATTATGACTTTTACCGAAGCAATATGGCCCAAAACACTAGAAATATCTACGGAAATCAAGGAAGTCACATCAGTCACTATTATTATAAAAAATGCATATAAGATCAAAATTAAGCATAATTGTAATGATAAGAATATGACCTTACAAGGTAACTATGTAATAAAGTATAATAATTGTAAAGTAATTATCCAAAATAAAACATTCGAGTACTTTGAAAGAAAAATATTAGTGACAGTAATACTACCAAATTTGATGACTAAGATTAATGAAAGTCAATTAATACCTAATATTAAGATCGATGAACTATATACTAGACGTATAAAAAATACCGAAAGAATTAAAAAAACAGAAATTATTAATAAATCTTTTAAAATATCGTCAATAAGCATAAATATATTTGTAACCATTACCGCCATATGTATTTACTTTTCTAAGATAAAAAATAAAACAAAAATTTTAAAGGTTTCGTCGGAGCCTAAAGCTAACGATGGGGGTGTTACAGTTGAACGTAACGTTCCCACCATAAAATGTATCATATGATATATGATATATCATGATTCAATGTAATGCACACGCGATCGTCCATTTATGATGACAAAGCGTCTGGCCGACGTCCGGACGCAAATTCAATTCAAAGAATCGCGACAAAACGATCACATGTGTAAGTTAAGCGAATTATGTACGACAGGTTAAAACACCTGAATAAGCAGGATAGGTTAGTCGTTAAGATATTATTCTTTGTCAAGGGAGTTGGATTTGAACCGCAATAAAGAACGGACGCGCAAAGTCCGAATAAAAATATATTTTTTTATTCCGCGGGAATTCAATCTCATAATTCTTAGTCTCATACAAGACCATAGTGCTACCACACCATGGGGGAAGAACCTGAAACCAGCTGGAGCCAATGATAAAGTTCAAAATGTCGGCGGGAGGGGTTTTATTGAGGTTATGTAGGCCATTGAGGAAATAGCTTTCAAAGTGTGTGTGTCTGAGGCGCGAGAGCGCCGGGCATGTCCATAATAGGTGTAGGAGAGTTTCTGGTTCTTCCTCATCCTTGCAGCTTCTGCAAAAATCATTTGAGGGAGCCCCTAGTCTGCTAGCATGCTCGCCGATTAGACAGTGCCCGGTTATGGCTCCCATGACCAGGCTTATGTCTGATCTTTTGAGCGATAGTAGCAGTCTGAAGCGTTTGGGTTCAAGAGAGGGCCACACCTCCTTGGAGACTCGACAAAGGTTATGGTTGGACCGTCTTTGATTAGTCTGATGGATCGCGTTCAAATACAGTACTAACTTGCATGTGGCGAGAGGAATACCGAGGTGTTCTTGTTCCTGAAGTAGTGGTTGCGTTGTGGCAAGCCTGGCCAATCGTCTGCTTAAATGCCTCTGTAACCTGGCACCCAGCACAGGCTAATGTTGAACTGCTCAGCCATCTCATCTAAGGATGTGCGGCAGTTCATGACCGTTTGGATTTTGTTAAGACAGATTCCAGGGCCCTGAGTGCTGCCCGACTATCCGTAAGAATGAGGATATCAGCTGAGGATATACTATTCCTCTTCAGCCAAGACAGTGCTTCGCGAATGGCCATTACTTCAGCTTGAAAAACGCTACTGTGATTGAGAAACCTAAATTTTAGACTAAGGTTCAGATCCAGAGTAGACTCCGTAACCAATGCCTTCGCTTGTTTTTGATCCATCGGTGTAGATGCACGTAGCGTCAGCAACCCATTGTGGGTTAGCCGACCACGCGTCTCGTTCAGGGATCATAGTGCGGAAATTTTGTGTCAAAAAGACCTTCGGCGCCGCATAGTCAAGGTTCTGGTATACAAAGTTTACTCTTTGAAGGATTCTTGAGTTTCTGTGGGACATGTTCCATGGTGATGAGGAGATCAGTCTTATGGCTGTACTAGCCGCCGCCTGTTGGGCAAACAGGTTGGCTGTCTCGGAAAAAGAGCATTGCTGGCCGCTGATGGTCGGTGGGTCAACATGGGGAACTTTGTATTTTCTGGTGAAGAGGACTAGTTCTGTTTTTTTGGCATTGGTGCTAAGTCCATTTTTGCTCGTCCACTTTGAAAGGAGCGAAAGAGCATTTTTCATAAGGTCCCTAAATAACAAGGGATATTTGCCAGAGAGCGCAATAGCAATATCATCCACACAAGCTATCACCCTGCATCCCTCACCTTCCAGGAGTAGTAACAGTTCGTTGACTACTATGTTCCATAGAACTCCACCTTGGGGAGTGCCTTTGCTAACGTATCTGGAAGTAGTGGTGGAGTCCAATTTGACACTGATACGCCTGCTAACGAGTAGCTTTTGTGTCAGGGAGGGGAGCCCCACATCCACGCCCAAATCTGTCAGTGAATTAGATATCGAATGCGGAAAGACATTGTTAAAAGCGCCTTCTATATCCACGAAGGCTACTAAGGAGTAGTCCTTGTGGAAGAGAGATTTCTCAATATGATGCACAAGTGAGTGTAGGGCTGTATCCACGGACTTGCCCTTACAGTGTGCATGTTGTGAGGTTGCCAGCCTGTGCGCAGGGACTATGCAACGGATGTGAAGGTCAATTATCCTCTCCAATAGTTTGAGAAGGAATGAGGATTGTAAAACTTTTAGGAGCAAAAGAAAGGAACGATCGTAATCATGTGATAGTTATGTCAAGACTGACTTATTTATTACTTCAAGTGTTCAAGGTTTGACAGCAAAAGAGAAAGAAAGGATTAGCATCTAATGTTGACACATAGCATATTTCAAATCTTAACACTTCCACTTGTGTCATACATTAATAATTCATATAATATTTCAAATAATATATCAAAGCTTTACAAATCAACATATGGATGGATACATTTTTATTTTAACAATTTTTAAAAAAACTATTTATCGAATGTAAATTCAAAGATGATCTTAAAACATTAAATTTTTCTCTTGGCAAAGGCTTAGTGAGCAAATCAGCAACTTGTAATTCACTTGGAACATATTCTAATTTAAAAAGGTTATTTTCATAGTTTTGTCTTATAAAGTGATATCGCATATCTATGTGCTTTGTGCGTTTGTGGAATTCGGAATTTTTGATTAACTTAATTGCACTCTGATTATCTAAGTATAAGGCCGAACAACTTTCTGAAATATTAGTCAGCTCACAAAAAAGTTTCTGCAACCACACCAAGTCCTTGATAGCCTCCGATGCAGCTATATACTCAGATTCGGTAGTAGACAATGATACACACTTGTGTCTCTGAGATTGCCAAGAAACTGCTCCAATACATAGTTTTATGACCGCGCCACTTGTTGACCTTCTTGTTGCAACGTCACCAGCATAATCAGCATCACTGAAACAATGCAAATACATTTTAGTGACGAAATTGTAAACTATACCGTGACTAATGGTTCCTTTCACGTATTTAAAAATACGCTTCACTGCGCATATATTGGTTTCATCCGGATTTTCCAAATGCCTGCTAACTGAACTAATAGCAAACGCGATGTCGGGTCTAGTTCCAACAGCCAAGTACATAAGTGATCCTACTACCTCTCGAAACGGAAAATGTCGAGCATTGTGAACTCTTATAACTGCATTTGTTGTCTTCTCGGATGGGGTTGAAACCGGTTTTGAGTCGTTCATACGAAATTTAATCAAAAGTCTCTTTGCATACGCAGTTTGATGAATCATTACCGCACCACTTTGTCTCGAAATTTCAAGTCCAAGAAAATAATTAGCATCACTGTATGTTACTTCAAATTTTTGTTGTAGATATTTGAGTAAATCATCTACGTCTTCCTGGCTTGACGCAGCCACCAAACCATCATCGATGTAAATTGCAAGTAAAATTCTTTTTATTTTTGATTTGGTAATAAACACACATGAATCATGCAGACTTACTTTAAAATCAAACTGTTTTAGAAAAGAGGTGAATTTTTTATTCCAGCATCTAGAAGACTGTTTTAGCCCGTACAGACTTTTCTGTAGCTTGCAGACTCTTCCACTTCCATCATCGTATCCTTCAGGCTGTTGCATGAAAATGTCCTCAGATAAATCGCCATTTAGAAATGCTGTTTTAATGTCAAACTGAAACAATTTTAAATTCTCAGCTGCAGCTATAGCTAAAATAGTCCGAATGGATGAAAATTTAACAACAGGACTAAATGTTTCAGAATAATCCAAGCCAAATTCCTGATTGTAGCCTTTTATTACGAGACGAGCTTTGTAACGATTCACTCGTCCATCTGCCGCTAATTTTACTTTATACACCCATCTATAACCGATTATCTTTCTTCCGTTTGGCAAGTTCACCAGCTGCCATGTGTTATTCTTAAGTAAACTTGCAATTTCTTCGTCCATAGCACATTTCCATTTATCTGAAAGTGAAGACTCCATTGCTTTCCGATAATTTGCTGGTTCAATAAGTTCAGCCACAAAAGCAAAACCTTCAGACATGACAATGTTAGCCTGTTTTTTCTTACGAAGCTTGGATTTATAATCTTCTTGCACATTTTCTTCTTTATCTTCATTTTCCAAAGAGCTTGCTTGTGCACCATCCTTGTTCGCAATAATATCACTATCAGAATCAGCTCTTAATTCAGTAGACTCGCCATCAGTATAGCGTCCGTTAACACCATCTTTATCAATATTCCCTAAATTAATACCAACATTTTCTTCTGCAGATTTGTGAGCATCAGATTTTTCCATTGAAATAATTTCTCCTACATCATCAACTGTGTCTATGAAATTGTTTTTTTTTAATCTTCCTCTTTTTTTTAATTAATTATCTTCTACTGCACTATTTAGGTGTTTAATTCTAAAATACATTCTGGATCTGAAAAAAATTTCCTTAACTTTCCTATCAGTCGGTATGTCTACGGATAAATTTATTAAGTGCTTTAAGTAATTGCGGCAGTATACTATGTTCTTTTTGTTAAAATTTGCAAAAATTGCCTCCAACCTCTCCATGTGTGTCATCATTTCGTTCGTAGATTTCTGAAGATAGCCCTCCGTCAACTGATGTGTCCAGGTGTAGGATTTTTCTTGCCCACTTTGGACGACTAGGTCCGGGTTTTTCAGCCTATGGCATATGTAGCCAGCCAAATGCTCCAGTCCATCATATTGTAACGATTCAAGTTCATCGTGATGTTCTTCCGGTGATCTAAATTCTGGATTCAATTCCGTCAGCAAAGTACTACTCAAATAATCGCCGGCTTCCAAATCTGGTGTGTCGTCTACGGAAGTATTACCTATGGGGAAACAAATTTGATTGCTTTTCATTAACAAATATAATATATTTTGAAAAAAAGTAATACCATATAGTAACAAACTGGCTTTATTACGCCCAAATATGTATGAACGAAGTCGGTACATAAATTCCGGTCTGTTCGGATGATCATACATCCCACCTTTCGATCGTATGTTTCCAAAAAAATTCTCTAGAACGTCTTGATTCAAACAGAATGTGGATAACAAGTATTTTATAATAAATTATCGGCACTTACCTGGATACCAAAAGTGTATATTATCTTTGCTATTATCTTTTTTAAGTGGTAATAAGATTGAAGACACAGCATCATCCTTCAGTCGTCTAGTTTTTAACCATATTCGATACTGCACATATAAAGGATTCAATAGAACAAAATCACTTTCCTTAAAATGTTTTGAGCAAATTCTTGGTTTTTTAACCGTTTTGGGAATGAATAATACGATACATTTTCACTTGTATTTGTATTCTTTTTATTGTTTTGAGAACACCCACTGCACAGCGCATTTTAGAAACATAGAAATTGTTTTCTTTAATCAAAATACAATATTACCGATGTAAACTGAGAGAGAATTTGACAAATATCTACACGGAGTATATTACCTTCTGTACATGTACCTTGATGTTGAACAATGGAACATAAAATGTATGGATAAGTTCAGCCCACAGATACTTTGGTGAATTTGTTTCTATCACAAAACATCTTGTAATTTCAACAAATTTCGGTTCATGCGCTATGCACCACCATTGCAACACCACAAGGTCCGCGTGTGTTCAGAAGATCACAGACTTCCGTGGAGTGAGCACGTGTTTTGGCTAAAAAAGTAAGCGGCTTTAGTTAAGTGCAGTGATAAATATGAGATTTTAAGAGACATTGGTGGCTTGGTGGAAGAGCACCGGCGACAGTGAATCGAGGGATTCTGGGTTCGAATCCCGAGAGTGTGACTGATTTAAAAAAAAACTTTTCTTTATTATAATTTAAATTAAATAAACACTGTGTGAGGAAGGATTACATAGAGAGTTACGAGTGACCCGAGCTCAGCAAATCGGGTGATTTCAGGACACCGGTGGCTGGGACGTCAGGCCACCAAACGAATGACGGTAGTATCCGCGTGGCTAGCCCCACGACCCAAACTACCTTAGCGAAAAAGAGGAGAAAGTAACTGCAGCCGTAGCTCATTGTCACAAAGCGTAGTACGATAACAATGACGCCAGAGGAGGAGATGGTCGCACCGAGCAGAGGTGGATCAGTGGCGGCAGTAAGAACACCGTTAAGAACGAAGACACCGTCAACCAAACAAATAATAGACATTGATGCCATCCAATGTGAATCAGACAGCAACGAATGCTGATTCTCTTACAGAGGTAGCGACAACCCCTTCACAGTGCTCGCCACATCTGACACCGACGATGAGGAGGCGGTAATGAGGGAGGAGGAGACTAAGCTCAAGAAACTAGATGAGGAAAGGGCAAAACTTCACGCCCACATCAAGTTCCTCTAAGAGCAGTCTACGGCGAGGAAGGCTGCCGCGAGAGCAGCAAAACAAAAGGAAGAGAAGAAGAAAATGTTAAAGCTGCAACAAAAAAGGCCGCAAAAACAAACGGAGAAGAAAAATCTGCAAAAAACTTGGAGAATCGATGCCCTATACATCAAAAGCTGCGCAACTTTTGCAGACAGCTGAACTAGAGCTGAAATTGCAGCAGAAACAGACTCAGCAACAACAGACACAACAGAAGGCGCAACAACATCAACCACTTCAGAAGAAGCAAAAGCGGGGACAAATGCAGAAACCGCAGCAGACATAACACCAGCCACAGCAGCAGAATTAGCAGAAGCAGCAATCATAGCAACACTCACAGCAATAAGAGCAGAACTTCAAAATACGCTGCCCACATATCAACGTCTTCAGTATAGGGACTGTTGAACTGGAGACCTTATGTAAGTTGGCCCTAGATCATAAAACATTTGATATTAAGTATAAAACACCCCAAGTCCCCACCGTCCATTACATCAAACACTGACTTCTACACATACACCCACAGAGGGGAGAGGCCACAGACCTTGCTCCTCAAGGGTGTAAACCCCTCTGCTGACCGGATGGCCCTCCTCAACCAGCTGCGCCACGTTGAGAGCGACGACACTGCTGCGGCGAAAGCGAAGAAGAAGGCATTTCCCTTCTTCCTAGTTCAGGTATCGCACGGCACTTAAGCAAAAGTTCGTAATAATAATAATAATAAGTTCGTTTCGTAGGTGGTATGTGTATGGAAAAAATTAAATAGGACTTACCACGTTTTTCAATGTGCGGAATGCAGAAGGCTGGGGCACGCTTCGGAGAAGTGCAATATGGAGTTCCGCTGCGCATGATGCACATTTAGGCACAACAAAGGGGAATGCCTTTTAGGGGTGGAAGAAGTCCAGGATAAGGCACTTCTCAAATGTGTACTCTGCAGAGGAAATGAACATCGTGTAACCTATTTTGGGTGTCAACGAATCAAAGAGCACCGCCAGGGAATAAAGGATGTAAGGTATATAAAACAAGTAAAAGCCAGGCTAGTAGCCCGCGCTGTAGCTACTACTGCTACGCAGGGTGTCTCATACGCCCAAATAGTGTCACGCAGACAATCAGCACAACGGACAGTGCCGAAGGTTGCCACTGCACCTATGACTAGGCAACCTGAGGCAGAGTCCTCCATAAGGGATGTACTGTCTTCCATCTAGTCGATGCAAGCGCAGGTGATTGCCTTGCAGAAGCAGATGGTCGAACTACTGACCAGTTCCCTTACGTAGACGGGCAGAGTTGATTTTCTCTTCTCTCATCTGCAAGCAAACGCGCTCAGATATAAGGGACTCACGTGAGGTAAGAACCCCTAAGATCCTTGCAGTGAATGTAAATTCGCTGATAAGGATCGAACGCAGACTAACGCTCTCCAATTTGTTGCGACATCCCTGATGTGGTGATGTTTCGCTAATGTAAGCGAAACTAAGCTAAACCATGCGCACAATCTCAGGTACAAAAATTACCATATAATCAGAAGAGATCGACCCCAATCGACTCGATGTAGCGGAGTCGCCCTCTTGATTAAAAGTAACAAGGTTGTGTATAGCAATGATGTACGTAGATTTAGTGTGCTAGAAATAGAGATCGCACGCATCTCTCTCCAATGTGGAAAGAAGTTGTTTGTGATCGCTGCGAGCTCGAGGCTTTTTTATCTAGTTCGGAAGAAAATAAATACATCTTATACGGATATTTAAACGCTTAGCATGGTGAATGGGGCAAGACTGTTCCGAATAAGAGAGGAAGCGCTCTCTTTCACTGGACGGAGCAGAACTATATCGAGCTTAGGCTACATCTGCTTGAAACCGATAGACCATCCTTTCCTAGAAGCTGGTCCTATCTGGATATGATGATAGTCGACAAACTAACGATACTTAAGGTAGAGTGATAGACGAGGAACTGTTAAACTGCGCTCGAGTACGAGAGCTATCACTGTGGTCTTGCCGCGATAATAAAGCTCCCGAAAGAGCTGAAGGAACTAGAGGAATATGTCTAAACGCATCCTTATAATTATAATAAGGCGTGCTGGCCGCGTCTTTCTAGAGCTTGTACCAGAGAAAAAAGTTCAAGTGCCATTGTTGGATATTGAAATAATAATAAACTAGCATTCATATGCAATCAAAGAATTTATTCATTAAAAGTTTAAAAATAACACTACATTACCATCGAAAATTCCAATTAGTACATAAAAATAAATCCCAGTATAACACAACATAGAATATAGAAAATGTCAAATCCCAGTATAATAAACATAGAATGTAGATCATGTCAAATGTCAAATTTACTATAAATAGTAAATCAAAACTTGGAGCACCCTCCCTTTTTTTTCTGTTTCCAATTGGCTGTTAGTGAAATAAAAGAACATCATTTTATAACGAGTTAAAATATCGCAGTTTGTATTCCTTTTTTGTACTCTCATTGTGTGGGAGAAAAAATACATATATTAATTTCTCTAGAATTTTCATGGTCCTTCGAGACTCTTTTTTTGATTACAGTTTAATCAGTGTTTGAAACGTCTAACGTATACATATATATATATAGTGAACAATTTAACTTGAAACGTAAAATAAAATTCTTAAAATTTATCGTAAGATACATTAAGTGAGTTTTTAGTAAGTGCAAAACGGGTTCACGCTCCGCGAAATTTAAATATTAAAAGTTGGTTGAACTGTTAGAACGCCATTATTAACCGCTGGATTCACCGTTGGCCGCAACTTAGGGTACGGAAACAAAGAACCCCAACGGGAACGGTACCGAACAAAGAAATTTCATTGTACCGCAACGAAAGAAAAAAAAAATAAAAGAAATTCGTTAGATTTTCTGCATTTCTTAGAACGAGTTTCTCCGTAAACGTAAGCCAAAAAAACTGTTTTTTTTTTTTGTTTTACTAATTTTCTAACGTATACTTTTAATCATGAACAACAAGCTGAAGCTACAAAAGAATTTGCTCAAGCAAATTTCAAAAGACTTCGACAACTTCATAAAACGGTCAAGGAAGGAGAGATCCAAGAATTACATTACAAATCGACGAGCAATTTAAAATTTTATTCGGGCAGGAAGAGTTAAAAAGCAAATCAGCTTCAGCACTGAAAAAATTACTAGATGCATCGGTGGAGTGTTACCATGCCTTACGCAACTTAGGATTGCCGGTAGATAATTGGGATTCGATTCTAATATTTTGCCTCCTACGAAAACTCCCGCGATCCACTCAACAGCTTTGGGAAGAAAAGTTAGGTTCGCATAAGGAGTTACCGCAATTCAAAGTTTTCTGTGAGTTCTTGGAAACTCGATTTAGAACACTCGAGGCGGTAGGGCAGCAGCAGGACACGCAGAGTATTAGGTTCTCAAGAGAAACGTCAACGCGAACGAAAACATTTCATGTTAAACAGGTCTATAGCAACCAATTTCGCTGCAAAGTTTGCAACAAAGGTGTTCATGCATTGCGAACATGCAGCAAATTTTTGAAAATGGACATCACGTCAAGAAAATCTAGCGTTCATCGACTTGGGGTCTGTAAAAATTGCTTAGCATATAGCCACAATACAGACTCTTGTCCGAGTAGGCGGAGATGTTACTTCTAGCAACAACAACATCACTCACTTCTTCATGAAATTACTACACCACATAACCAAACCGTTTCACACGTAACAAACACACCACACCACACTACCAATTCAGCACCTAATCCATCCACTGCTACTACATCTTATAGTTTTAATCCCACACATTCATCTAGAGTACAAACTATGCTCACAACACAACACAACACAGAAGTCCTATTCGCTACGGCAATGGTAAGTGTTCGTACTGCTACAGGGTATCAAATAAAACTCCGCGGGTTGATCGATCCGGGATCAGAGGCCACGTTTATCACCACTCAGGCAGCTCGTCGTTTAGGGTTTAAAAGTAAGGGCACATTAGTAAAGGTATCAGGCATAGGGGAAGTCACCAATGGAATTTGCCATGGATACATAGATTTGACAATTGGATCGCTACAAAACGATTTCCAAACCAACACACGAGCTCTAATTATGAAGACATTGACCGGTCACCTGCCAACGCACTCAGTTAAACAACACTGGGAACATCTTAACGAGTTGGCTCTAGCAGATCCGACATTCGACACTCCTGGAGAGGTAGAGTTGCTGTTAGGTAACGACGTATACACCGAGGCGGTACTTCCAGAAATCGTCCGATCCGATAAAGAACTGTGTCCAATTGCTTAGAATACTCGTTTCGGATGGATAGTAATGGGAAAGGTCAAACAAACAACCCACAACGTAAGGAGCTTCATCCAAACTGTTGATGTAGACAAACAGCTGCAGCGCTTTTGGGAGATGAAAGAAGTTCCCTTCAAAACGCTTCAAACTAAGGAGGAAGAAGCCTGCGAGAAATATTACATAGCCACCACGCTAAGGCTACCGGACGGCAGGTATGAAGTTTCATTACCCTTCAAAGCAGGAAGCACCCCGGCACTAGGAGCCTCAAGAGAAGTAGCTTCAAGGAGGTTTACTCAGCTTGAGCGACGGTTCCGAATGAATCAGACTTTATTTGAAGAATATAAAAAATGCATCACCGAATACTCTTTTTTAGGGCATATGGAAGAGGTAACCAACCAAAACCACATACTCTCCACACCGCACCACTATTTCTTGCCACACAATGCTGTGTTCAAGGAAAGCAGTTCCACCACGAAACTCCGGGTAGTTTTTGATGCTGCAGCTAAGACAGTTGATGGAACATCGTTAAACCAGAATTTGATGACGGGCCCAAAGAAGCAAACAGACATAACTGACGTAGTAATGAGGTGGAGAACACATAAGTTTACATTTACCGGTGACATCCAGAAGATGTACAAGCAAATACGAATGAAAGATGATAATTCGTACTTCCAATTAATAATTTGGCGAAACTGCGAAACTGAGCCACTCAGAGTGTACCGATTGAAAACAGTCACATTTGGAACAAGTTTCGCTCCGTATTTAGCAATACGAACCCTAAACCAGCTGGCCGACGACGAAGAACCTCTATGTGGATGACTTGTTTTCTGGCGCAGATACTGTTGAGGAGGCCGTCAAAAAACGAATCGAAGTAAGTAACTTGTTGCTCTCGGGAGGCTTCTCTCTGAGAAAATGGGCAAGTAATTCACCGGAGATTCTCGACGGCATCCCGGAGGAAGACAAGGATATCAATTTGGCCCTACCGGTTACGAGTGCAAATCACATAAAGGCTCTCGGGATTCAATGGTGTCCAGCAGGGGACTACATATCGTTTAAAAACGTGCAGTTGAACTGTGCCGAGCCCACAAAAAGGCACATCCTTTCGTGTATTGCCAGTCTGTTCGATCCATTAGGATGGATCTCACCCTGTGTAGTAAAAGGTAAAATTATAATGCAGCAACTTTGGCGCAATCAACTAGATTGGGACGAGCCAATATCAAGCGAGTTAAGAAGGGAAGGGAAGGGAAGGAAGGGATGGGACAGCATTT
This sequence comes from Eristalinus aeneus, assembly GCA_955652365.1. Classification (NCBI taxonomy): domain Eukaryota; kingdom Metazoa; phylum Arthropoda; class Insecta; order Diptera; family Syrphidae; genus Eristalinus; species Eristalinus aeneus. Next base: position 16,583,920 of record OY019132.1, on the reverse strand, counting down.
TATAGTGACCTCCGAAATCTTGAATGCATCCAGTTACCAAGGTGGATCAAGACTGAGAAAACGCAAAAGAAGATAGAAATCCATGGCTTCAGCGACGCTTCGGAAAAGGCATATTGGGCCGCAATCTACCTTCGGGTCTTGGACGCCAGTGACCAGGTTCACCTCCACTTGTTGCTGTCGAAAACTAGGGTAGCTCCAGTGAAGACGCAAACCTTACCCCGTCTAGAATTATGTGGAGCAGTACTCCTTGCCACACTTCTTGCATACACCGTCAGGGTGCTAGAATTACCGCATGCAAAACAGTATGCATGGACCGATTCATCCATCGCATTGGCCTGGATAGCAGCTCCACCAAGCAAATGGGTCACGTTCGTAAACAATCGTGTGGCGGAAATCCAACGGTTAGTTAAACCAGAATGTTGGAAGCATATTCCTGGCGAAAAGAACCCGGCAGACTTAGCATCCCGAGGAGTAATTCCCAAAGAGTTAATATCGAATACGCTCTGGTGGAATGGTCCAGAATTTTTACGGAAAACTTGGGAATTCGAATGCCCACTTCAACCAATGAATCTCACAACAGAGGAAGAGAAACGGTCGGTAAAAGCAAATGTCTGTAGACAAGAAGGTAACGATTTCAACCGATTGATATTGTCAAAATCAAATTTAGGTGAGCTCATAAGAATGACAGCGTACTGTCGACGATTCGTAAATAATTGCAGAAGATCGTCGAAAGAGCGGATCTACCACACATTAAGCCCGGCTGAACTCAACACTGCACGACTGTTACTTATTCGGATGGCTCAAGCGGAGATGTTCTTTAATGGAAAGGATGATATTTCGCCACCGTACGTGCCTTATACCGATACCGACGGAATAATACGAGTAGGAGGTAGACTACAGAACTCAGAACTATCGTTTGACCAACAACATTCCATCATCTTACGAGGAAATCACCACTTTACAAGGATATTAATCATCGACGCACATCACAAGACATTACATGGAGGACATCAGCAAACAATGATGTTTCTACGAAGGAGGTACTGGGTTCTCAGATTCAAAAATACAGTTAAGGGCATTATAAATCATTGTGTCAAATGTTATCGACACCGGGCCAAGTCTTCACAGCAGCTCATGGGAAGTTTGCCAGCACCGAGGGTTCGCATTTCACTACCGTTCGTGCACACCGGAGTGCACTATGCTGGGCCGATAGAGGTAAAAACGTGGAAGGGACGGAACGCAAAAACCTACAAGGGTTACTTTGCACTTTTCGTGTGTTTGGCAACTAAAGCCATTCACATCGAATTGGTCAGCGACCTCTCAACCCCAGGTTTCCTAGCCGCCCTAAGAAGATTTACTGCTCGCAGAGGATTGTGTGCAATTGTACACTTTTGAAGAACTCACGACTCTGTTACATCAAATTGAGGCATGTTTAAATTCTAGGCCACTATGCCCCTTAACGGACAACCCATTGGACTTCACAGCACTAACTCCTGGGCATTTCCTCGTCGGCAGAAGTTTGGATGCCGGACCCCAACATAATTTGACCGAAGAGCACGGAACACTCCAAAGATGGCAAAGGATTCAGAAGGCGCAGCAGTCCTTCTGGCACCAACGATATGGAGCTTAGCGCGAATCGCACAAACACATCCAGGCGCTGACAATTTAATAAGAGTGATAACTCTAAAAACACCCACAGGGGAAATCAAGAGGCCTATTACCAAAATATGTCCTTTACCTTCGAAATGCTGCTTGTGTGATGGCAGCATCAACATATAAAATAGAATAAAAGCACATTCAATATTAAATATAATTGAATTTATTAGAAACACTTAATGAACAATAATATAATATTAACTTATAAACTAAAGAATAACAACACTTTCATACATTAAATATTTAAAACATTTCAAAAATAGTTACACAGCAACATAACCTATATTAAAATAACATCGCAAAAAAAATGAAAACAAACAAACGTCACATAAATCAAATACCAGGCGCTCTTCTATTACCTGGTAATATCAAGCATACGTCACAACGAACGGATAACATAATGCACCTAATGCATGTACAGGTCGACACCTCACAATAAATAAACAAACCGTCGCGTAAAACTAGCATAAAAACACATATCCGAAATACATATATATAGATATGCACTTATAGTTTCTCACTTTTGCAAAAAAAAAACACACACACACAATTCACTAATTTTTTTTCTTCTCCAGGAACCTTAAGTACAAGCCCTCGGAAGCAATCACTACACAACACTTCGAAATTGAATTGCATGTACAATGCGCAACCCGCACGAATGCATTGTACATACATTACCGCAATTCAAATGTAAGCACTCAATACCAAGTACCTTCAATGGATGAGCGGTCCATTAAGGCTTGGGCTAATGGCACCTATATTGAAAGCCGATCACTCCACACAATAAAATTTAAAAATAAGATCGAAATATTAGTATTCACTCACCTGTTAAAGGATGAAACCTACGTCCAGCGACTTGTACTTCCTTTTTCTTTCATTTTGTTAAAGTTGTTAATTTCTTTATTTTAATTTATATTTTTTATTTTTCCACTTCACATTGTTTTTCCCGGCACGGGAAATGTAGCCCACTCAAGCACTACACGTCATCACATCTTACGCAGCAACCGGAACTGATCGATGCAACACAAAGATGCGAACTTCGTTCACAGCCGGGGAGGATGTTGGATATTGAAATAATAATAAACCAGCATTCATATGCAACCAAAGAATTTATTCATTAAAAGTTTAAAAATAACACTACATTACCATCGAAAATTCCAATTAGTACATAAGAATATATCCCAGTATAACACAACATAGAATATAGAAAATGTCAAATCCCAGTATAATAAACATAGAATGTAGATCATGTCAAATGTCAAATTTACTATAAATAGTAAATCAAAACTTGGAGCACCCTCCCTTTTTTTTCTGTTTCCAATTGGCTGTTAGTGAAATAAAAGAACATCATTTTATAACGAGTTATAATATCGCAGTTTTTATTCCTTTTTTGTACTCTCATTGTGTGGGAGAAAAAATACATATATTAATTTCTCTAGAATTTTCAGCCATCAATCCTCCTACGAATAGTAACTTTACTAACGAAAAGTTGACGGGTGCCTAACAAAAATGGACGTAGTCATTAAACGTTCAGTGGACAAGACGATCCTGAAGGTGACACAAATCGATTATAGAGATATCTATTGGAATCCTGACATCGATGCACTCCAGGTGCAGAAAAGTAAGCTCTTGTCAAGATTAAAACCCTTGTACAGACGGTTTAAGGATCCGCAGAATGCAGAAATTCGCTCTCTGAAGTCACAGATAAAACGACTATAACTGCTAATTCGCCAAAAATACAGTTTGACTGTAAGATTCGGGCTGTAAGATTTGTTAACCCGAGTACTTTCCCTCAAGTAAATAAAATCTTCCGCAGGAGAGATTATAATGACATTCAGACAGAACAGAGCAACAGGCAACGCGAACCTTTTGACGTCATTTGGCATCGATCCAGATAGAGCTGTGCTTGACAACAACTTTTTGATAGTAGAAAATACCCAGGAGAAGGTAAAGGCAATTGGTGCTGTTTTCCGGAGAGTATACACGTTCAACGAGACTGGAAAACAGAGCCTTGCTAAATCATATCAGTCATCGGAATTAAATAAGTCAATGGGGATCCGATAACACTGGTTTTACCAAGTACAGTTCCGGGAAATAATGCCGACATTCAGTGGAAATAAGAAACAAAACACGGCGCACAGGAGCCTTCCTTATTAACATGAAAAAAGTATTCGAAACCGTATGGTTAGAAGCTCTCTTTTTTCATGTTAGTCAGTGTCGACATTTATAAAACATTGCTATATACGATCTACGACATTGTAAATGGTAGGAAGTTCGTTGCGAAAAATGGCAACGTAATTTCCGCATATAAAAAATGGGTTGCAACAAGGGGCGATAAATTCGCCGATCTTGCTCCCTAAATTCATTAGAGATTTTAAATTTCTACGACTACCATAATAGCGTTTGCGATGATCTAATCCCATACAGATCAGTTCCGAAGTTAACAAAAATTATCGATTTGTTGCAGAGTGACATCGATGCAATTCAACGATTTTGCGCCGACTGGAAGTTGAAATCCAGAAATGTGAAACTATTCTTTTTAGAACCCCGCTGTTCAGAGCCTCAAGAGACACGAAAATAAACTGACGCAAGTTCTGCATAGTTGACCCAATGGGACTACCGTTGACCGTGAAATGTGTAGTAAGATATCTAGGCATTTGATTAGATCAGTATCTATATGCTGGTAACCATGTAGATACTGCTCTGACCAGGGCTAAGAACGCCTCCGCTATGGTAAGAGGACTATTTTATAGCAGTCAACTTGACACCAGAGTGAAGGTAATCTGCTACATGACCCTCATCCGGCTGATCATGGTATATGGTTGTCGTGTGTGGTTCAAATTGCGTCCTTCCCAAATGGAAAAGATGGGGGTGCTCGAAAGGCAGTGCCTTCGGGCCTGTCTACGTTTATATCGAACACCAGAATCTGAATACAAAAAATTGTACCCCAATGAGGTTCTGTACGAGGCAAACCTTATAAGAATAGATAATTTTATTATTACGTTTAGGAGTCACACTACTTGTGCCATGGCTTCAACCAGCAGTCTGATCTTTGGGGCTTACTACCCAAATGAAATGTATCATAAAAGAGTAAGTCTTAACGGCTTCATTGCGCTTGATGCTTTCTTTTATTTGGATTCAAAAGGCCTGATACAAGATAGGGACGGCTGCTCTATTATCCTCCACGTCGCACGCCGAATAGTAGAAAGGCATTTCCATTTCCATTGAGTAGATCGATTTGTACCTTGGACAGAGCAGTTTCTGGCAAAGAGCAGTATTTCTACTGGAATCAGCTTTCGCTGCCGCGAACTTCTCAAAGCAAAAGACAGGGTAGTTGTGTCAATAGTGCCAACATACGTTAAATAGATTTAAGGTTAAAAAAAGCAAATAAAACAAAAAAACAAAATGTTAAGAAAATAAGAAAAAATAAAAAAACACAAAATTAAGAGGTGTACCACGGCGTATTAGATATATATGTGAAGCATTTAAATGGCGCATACGCCTTGCTCCAAGCGGCTGTTTTATGTTACGGACATAGATTAAGTGAAATATAAATAGCTTAGTAGAGATAAGTGTAGACATAAGCCAGACTAATATAACTTAGTAAGTAAGATTCAAGCAGATGAGGTATTAAAAACAAAGAATTGTCGCTCCGAAGTGTTTCGATTTTATTATTGGTTTTCTACCAGCATTTTGAAATTTTGAAATATTTTAAAATACTCTATCTTTTTTTATAAAATAAACAAAAACCTATCTTGACCAATCGTCAATAAATGTAACAAAATATAGGTTTTCCCCCGTTGACTCAACAGACATAGGCCCACATAAATCCGTATGAACAAGCTGCAATAATCCATTTGAGGTTTTTTCGGTTTTAGCTTTAAACGTTAACCTTGTTTGGTTTTTATGCACGAAACACAATTAAAGGGCGTTTTGATAAATTTTGGTAATCCTAGCACTATACTGTGATCTTTTAATTCTAAAGTGAAAAATGTTAACGTGTCCATAACGTTTGTGCTATTTTCATTCCCTTAACAATTTATTAAATAAATAGTGTTCATTTGAACCGCTTTCATCATGATGTTCCCATTTTAGGAACCACTGCGTGCCTTCCATTCAATTCAACTTAACACCCATTATCCGTTGCTTTATTAGCCGAAATCAAGTTGCTTATAAGATCAGGTACAAAGAGTGTTCTATGTAATACAACGGTTTTCATACTACCATTCATATTAGTGGTCCTTATATCTTTAGCCGCGGAAAACTTATCATCAGCTATTTGAACTGCAGCACCACTATCTACCATATATACCAATTTTTCTAAAATCATGTTTAACGGAATTAGGAGTATAATTAGCGTCATCAATTACATCGCATCTTTCACTCAAATTATCTTATGTTATATGACGGATTCATGATATAGAACAATTTTGAGTGTAAATATTTGAATTTGTAAAATATTTTCATTTGAAAAATTTAACTTATGTGACTTATCTTATGTTAAATTCACATGACAATCCCTCTTCATATAGCTCTTTCATATTTCCTTGAATTGATTTTTACTTTCAGCGCATCATCTCCTGGAATTCCTTATAGTTTTCGGATAGACTGCCTAGAAATAGAACAGCTTATAAGTCATCGCCAAATTTGGCATTCATCTCCCATAGTTAATCAGATGAGTTACCATCTCTAAAAAGATAGATTGATAGATAGATTTTATTTCGTATACATAAGTATTGTTACCGCACAGTTTACAATTTAGAGATATGATGTTATAATATCTTTCTTCTATAACATTTAACAATTAACTTTGCAAAATTCTGTTTATTAAAAATGAGTCATTTTCTTTCTTTTGGAGGAAAATATGAAAAAAACCAAATCTATGTATGCACTCATTTTAAGATCTATCAACTTACGAATTTCTTCTACTTTTAGTCGTTTACCTTTTATATTGTAGGTTTCTTCTAGGAAATCGAAGTAATATTTGAGTGATACCTGTGTTGATTCCATAGAAATTATTATTTTGTATCTTGCCTCCATTTGATGCTTCCACGTGCCGAAATCTTCCTCACTTAACAATAGTATTTTTCCCGACAAATTACTCTTTTGATTTATTGTAAAATTGCTTTTTCCGTTTAAAATCGTATAAATAATTATGTATTAATTCCTGGTTACGGATCTGGGCCCATAACCTCTTACGATAACTTTATTAAAAACAACTTACAATTGAAGGAGCAGTACTTCAATTTATTTGAAAATACATACTAATTTGAAGAATTTGTAATAGATTATGGCTAAGGCAAAGATTAGGTAAATGGTATTAACTGAAGTTATTTAGCTTTACACCAAAAAAATGATAAAATAAGTATAATTCATGTATAATTTAATATGTCAGCATCATAGCCAGTCACCTCCAAAAAAGTTCTTGACCGAACCCACGTAGGTCCATTTCTGGGAAGCATGTGGTTAAACTGTATCAACCCCTGTTTCGAAAATTGTTTTTCATTAGAAGAACTTCCTGAATGCATAGTGGGTGAATAAGGCCCTCAATTCAATGATTTTTGTCACAAAATGGAATATTGCAATAAAAACTTCTCCTTTTCATCCTGCATCTAATGGCGAAACTGAACGCTTCGTGCGTACCTTAAAATCGCAGAAAGTAGAAGGAAACTTGGAAAAGGCATTTCTTAAATGTCTCGAAACGTATACCACAACACCGAGTAATGAAACCAGCTAATCGCCAGCAGAAGTTCTGCATGGTAGAAAGCATCGCACTCTCAAATTCTCATTCTTATGCTAAGTTACAGTGCTCTGTGACATGAAAATTCTCTTAAACTACCCAGCCATCGCTGGGATGGTGGCGCAAACGAATACAACTGGAAGGAAGAATGTACTTCGTTCATAGTAAGCAAAGCTTCCCCCGAAATACTCTTAGCAGCAGATGAACTTCTCATAACCGATGTACACAACATAGAACAGCAAATTACAACCGATCACGACACCGGTTATCCAGCTAGGGAGTTCAACGAAAATTTGTAATCAGTTAATGACAAAATTGTAACACCTAGAAGATTTGTATCCTACCTCTTGTACATTTTGGATACAAGGCACCCAGTCAAAATTAGTTGCGGAGGAGATGATATGTCTGAGCAGCTGCCAAATAAAGCTCATCTTAGACAGTATTAGTTGAACCACAACGAGCTCCTGTCATATCAAATTTGGTTTTAGTAATGTCATAATTATATTTGTTATATCTTGTGACCAACTATACTATGAAGTTAAAATTGTAAAATCTAAATGAATCAATTAACTTTCTTTAGAAAAAAATGTTAAAACATAAAAGTTAACAGTTTATTAAACTCCGAAATGGTAAAAACATCATTATGATGTGTGGTCTCTTTTATTAAAAGCTTCCTTTCAAAATATGGCGGATGTATGGTCATGGATGTATGCACATCCTTCTTTCTCAATTGGGGTATAAGAGATATTGTTGCTTTGCACAGTATTTAGTGAAACTGCGATAGTTGATAGGGGCATTTTTCACTTTAGTTAAATCGGCTTTTATGTCTGTTTAAGATATCATAAAGCCCAGGAAGTCAACTTTTGGCTTCAAAACTTCGGATTTACCTAATTGCACTCTGAGGACTGCTTTGTGGAGGATTTCGAATATAATTTGTGTATTATTGATATAGCTTTCGACATTCTTGCTAAACACAGATACAGCACTGTGCAAAATAATAGCACCATGTTCAATAACTTCAATAACTTTTTCCTACCGACATGTAAACACATCATATGTGTTGGGACAACATCGTAAATATTATAACAATATGAAGTAAAAGCCAATGGAATAGTAAAGCTTTTTGTGTTCATTTTTTATTGGATTAGTACTTGGTCGTATAGCCTTTACTTTTAAGTACAGTGTCAAAACATCGTGGCATGGAGTCGATTAAGGCTTGACATCACTAAACAAGGACATTCCTCCACGCAACGTGCACAACATCCCATAGCTGTTTTATATTTTTGGGTTTTGTTTTATATACAGCTTTCTTCACATCAGTCCAAAGGTTTTCAATGGGATCCAGGTCCGGAGACTGAGGCGGCCACTCCCTAAATTGAACTCCATTGCTTTGGAAAAATTCTTTGGACATGTTCTTCGTATGTCTTAGGTCATTGTCTTGCTGTACAATTCATGTAAACAGAAAATTCCACTCTGCATAAGGCAGCATGATTTCTTCATTATGCTGGCATAAACTCCGGCGGTCATCATCGGTTTTATTCAAAAAATTGAACCAGTTACATAATATAAAAGGCATCCCCATACGTTAATTTTTGCTACGCCGTGCATTACAGTCTTGATAGTACACTCCGGTTGGTTTTTTCGCCTGCAAACAAAGGTTCCAGAAGTACCAAATAAAACTGTGTTGGATTCGCCCGTCCATAATATTATATATATTGCGCTATTCAGAGGGTTCCCAGTTCAGGTGTTCTTTCGCAAATCTGGTTCGTTTTAGTATGTTGTTTTTTGAAAGTAGAGGTAGATTTCTGCGACTTCTGATAGGTAAATTCTTATTTACCAGCCTTTTTCTTATTGTAGCCTCTTTTATTTTTTTAGTCTTCATAAAAGGATTACTTTTGACCAATCTTACTGTTTGTCGTTAGTTTCGGGTTTCTTCCTGTTTTTCTTCATGTTGAGTGTGTTTTTTGGCATTTGCGATCATTTTATTTGAACACCCAATTGTTTCACTTATAAATTTTTAAGTTTTACCTTCAGAAAGCAATTTTTTTTTATAAAGGCACGTTTCTCGAGAGTGCAATTCACACCACGACCCATTTTACTTTCCTATCAACGTTACACTTTGAAATATTATCTTTTAATAATTACAATAATATGTGTAGAATTAATTTATAATAAAAAAAAATTGAAATACTGGTGTACACTTCGAAAACGCTCCTCAGTATGAGGTGGAGCTATTATTTTGCACATTTAAATTCGGCTGCATATTCGGTAACGAAACCTCTTTTAATGACAAGATTCATTTTTTTAATGCATGTTAGACTGATAAAATAAAGATGTTGTGCAATAAATATGAGGTTCCTGCCTGTCCATAGGTAAAATAATTAGCATAATAGTATAAAGTCCAACATTATATAACATTATATTATTTTGCGCAGTGCTGTATGTCATGACCGTGTATGCTCGCAGAATATCGCCAAGCGGTCTCTGAAAAATGGATGATATTTTCCCCTAAGTATCTTAACACCTCATTTATCCAGTCATTCATCCAATCAGCTGTATTGTACAGTGACCGTGAGAGTCAAATAGCTGTTTATTTATTGTCACTTTAACGACATACTATTGTGCTTACAACGTAGGGGTGCTGAGTTTCACGTCACCATCCAGAATAAACTCATGGTTTGACGACGAATGCAGGCAACAAGAGTTAAGCACATAGAAAAAGGAAAGAGTACCGGCTACTCAGAATGAAAGAGAAGAAGCATGAGAAGCGCACTGTCGAAGATAAAAAAGTTATTATCGCAGAAATAAAGTCACAAAGTTTTACCCAGAGGAAGATCAATTATCAGGAGGATACAAAATTCAGACCGAAGCCCGCCGGGGCAAAAAAAAACAATTTGTAGTAGAGGCGAAATTTGTGTTGAAAATCTGGAAATGTCACTTCTGCAGAACCCTTAACTGCAAAGACGGTCCAAATTCTACTGTTAGGGAGAATCTTCTACTCACTTTGGACAGTAAAAGATAGAAACTGAAGTCAAACAAGACTGCTGGAGCGGACAGACTGCCCGCAGAACTAATAAAAGCAGCTGGAGATGATCTGGTTGAGCGCATGCACCAGCTCATCTGAAAGATGCCAGATGCCGATGAGTGAACCTCAGCGTCGTTTACTAAGGCCACAAAAAAGGAGACTCCTACGACAGCGCCAACTATCGAAGAATCAGCCTCCTCAACATCGCCCACAATATCCTCTCTACCACTCTAAATGTCAAAACAGATTTTACACACGGTGACACACTGTTATGTGCCTTCTTTAACATCATTCTCGAGAAGATGGTAAGCAACGGATAAGTCAAAACTAGAGGCACGATCTTCCAAAAGTCAGCACAATTGCTGGCTTACGCTGACGACATTGATGTGATGGACGAAAACAGCGAACTGCAATGAGGCGTTTGCTGCCATTGAAGCAGAAGCGACTAAACTGTGTGTGACAGTAATTGCGAGCAAAACGTACATGCTGTAATGAATAAAGGACACACAACATCGACGCTTCTGACAGAGCGTCATCCTATACAGCAGGGACTTCGAGGTAGTAGAAGACTTCGTCCACCTCGGCTCCGCGGTGCAAGGCGAAAACGTCAGTACCGAAATAAAACGCAGACTCACTCTTGCCAATCGATGTTTCCTTGGGCTCAAAAAGCAATTGAGTAATGGAGCCTTCTCACCAAGGACTAAGCTCGCTTTATATAACAACTTGACCACCCAATTTCTACTTAATGGCGCGAAAACCTGGACGAAACTTAAATCGGATGAGGAGTCACTTAATCTTTTGCAAAAAAAGTTTTCGTGCATCTTAAGCATTGTATCAGTAGACACTTGACCAGGCGCATGTCGCTGTACAGCCCATGCAGTTCGTCGTTAAATTTTCTCCTCCAGATGTCATCAACGCAAACAGGACCAAAAAACGCACGCAGAAAGGCTTCCTTATCCGAATTTAGTAACGTCCAGGTTTCCGCGCCATTAAGTAGAAATTGGATGGTCAAGTTGTTATATAAAGCGAGCTTAGTCCTTCGAGAGATGGCTTTATTACTCAGTTGCCTCCTGAGCCCTTAGAAACAGCGATTGGCAAGTGCGTTTGATTTCGACACTGATGTTATTTGCCCTATTTACTGCGGAGCCAAGGTACTAGAAGTCCTTGACTACCTCTAAGTTTCTGTTGACTAGTGAACATCGAGACGTCGATGTTGTGTGTCCTTTCTTGATGACAGCATGTACCTCGTTTTGCCCTCACTTACCGCTAGACCCATTTTAGTCGCTGCCCCTTCAATACCAGCGAACGCCTCATTGACGGCTCGCTTTGTTCTTCCAGTCACGGTGGTGACGTCACCGTAACCTAGCAATTGAACTAACTTCTGGAAGATCATGCCTCTAGTGTTGACTTGTGAGTTTCGCACAATCTTCTCGAGGATGATGTTAAGAAGTCACATGACAGTGCGTCGCCTTGTCTAAAACCTTTTTTGACATTGAAGGTCTCGGTGAGTTCGTTACCGACCTTGACTGAGCAGCGAGAGTTCTCTATCGTCATCCTACACAACCTGACGAGTTTTGTAGGTATGCCAAAACTAGACATGGCACTATATAGCTCATCTCTATGCACAATGTCATATACGGCCTTGAAATCGCCGAATAGGTGGCGAGTGTCAATTTACACATCATGGGTCTTTTCCAGGATCTGCCGTAATATGAAGATCTGGTCTATTGTAGACTGCCCTGGTCTGAACCCACACTGATTGGGACCTATCAGGTCATGGACAAACGGTTTTAGACGCTCACACAATACGGCAGAGAGGAACTTGTATGCGATGTTAAGGAGACGGATCCCTCGATAATTGGCGCAGTCAAAGTGGTCTCCTTTCTTGTGGACCGGGCAAACGACGCTGATACCTACCTTGGCTACAATAACGCAAGGATTCGATGTTGGTACCTCAGAAGGTTCGGACATCGAGAACATTTAAGGAGTGTCTGACGTCTATCGCAACGTGATCAATCTGGTTGACGGTAGGTTGGTCAAAAGATCGCCGGGTTCCTTTGTGAATTTTCAGGTGTGGAAACTGCGTGCTATCCACAAAGAAGTTTCGAGTTTAGGTCCAGCAGTCTGAGTCCGTTTCCGTCTTGCAGACTGTGTGTGTTGACTCCAACAAAGATGTCCTTTTTTCCCAGCCGAGCGTTGAAGTCTCCTAGAACCATCTTGGTGTCCTAGCTAAGGCATCGATCGTATGTTCTTTCTAGGAGATCATAGAAGTCATCTTTGGTGCTCTCATCCTTCTCTTGTTGATGCTGATGTTCCCGAATTTAGCCTTGATACGGATTGCCATGAGGCGTTCGCTGACGGGGTAGTAGCTCAAGACTCTTTGCCTAACTCTGCCTCGAACAACAAATCCGCATCCGAATAAGCGCTTCTGTCTCTCTCTCTCCCTCTCTCTCTCTCTCCCTCTCTCTCTCTCTCTCCCTCTCTCTTTCTCCCTCTCTCCCTCTCTCTCTCCCTCTCTCTCTCCCTCTCTCTCCCCCTCTCTCTCTCTCTCTCTCTCTCTCTCTCTCTCTCTCTCTCTCTGTAGCAATCGCTATAGTGTATGTTGCAGTTTTTCATCATTTTTCCACGTGCCTATTCCATCGCACTTCTTGGATGGCGGTAATGTCTGCCTTGTCGCAGTTAAGGCTGTCAGCTAGTTTTTCGGCTGCACTTGGCCTGTTAAGGGCCTGACATTCCACGTGCAAAGTCGACAATGGTTGTCCTCGAAATGTTTGCATAAGTCGTTAACAGTTGATCCGTCCTTATCCGAGGCATATCAGTTTTTCTAAACAAAGGTGTTTTGCAAGGTGGTAAGCAAGTTACCCTTACGCACAACCCACAGACTGGTAGGCAGGGTATATTATATAACCCTTGGGCAGAGGGATTCGCTGCATACATTGGTTCACCACACAACGGGTGTTGTGATTGCTGTCCAGTTTGTGTTGCGAGAAGGCTGTCTGTTGTGTATGCAGCACAGGTTTCGTTGTGGATGCTAGCAGGTACTTAATTCGAAGGATAATTATTGAACACAATAGAATTGTGAATAAGTAAGCAGATTGTATGTTATTTGATTATTTAGTACAGTATTGAGTCACTGATTTTAGGTAGCGAGACTAACTTAACAATCTGTAGTGGTTAGCAGCCAAATAACATTTTACAGTTACATTTCAGTAAAATTCGTATATAGGCTACCGTGGCTTAAAGGTTAGAGTGCGGTACTCACAGTCCGAAGGTACAGGTTCTATTCCCGGCTGAGCACCGCGAATTTTTCGCGGCACTACCTCTTTCGAGCTGCTGACAATACTTAAAGAGTAATAAGTGTCCAAGAGAAGACTTCTCAAACTTCGTTGCTTAGAGTCGACAAAAAACTGTAGGTCGTTTCTACACGTGAGGGAACAGTAGCGCCCACAATATGAGTAGTTGATGAGCAAGCTAGTCCCTAATCCCCTGTGGACTGTCGTGCCATCCATTTATTATTAGTATAAATCTAGAAAATCCATATTTGATTTTAATATTATTTCCACATCCTCTACAATAACAACAACGGTTCCCCGTTGATTCAGTTTATGGACTGATGCACTAGATTCTCCTTCTATGGTTAGATAAAACAAAACTTTCAGCATTCGCTTTATCACCATTCGAGAGATACGTCGAGTCATCATCTTTCAATATAGGTATATGTTTATATCTTTCAATATAGGTATATGTTGATTCTTCTGTTTTATAACCTTAAGAATGTTCCCGAAGGGTTTACTGCGTTTTTCCATTCTTTGCAACTTTAAATTCCAATTCTGGTTTCTAAAACTAATTATAAGCTCTTTAATTCTTGCTGTAAGAGATTTAACAATTATAATAAAAAATTTGTCTCTAGTTCTTATCCATCTGGACCTGGCATAATTTCTCATTTTTATCATTTCTATTATGAACTATGGGAGCACATCTATTTTTTGGCTAGGACTAGTTTTCCTTGGTACTGACTCTTCAATAGAGTCTAATACTACTTTTGAAAAATAATTAACTCCTTCATCAATATGGTTCACATTAACAACATTCCCAAAGATAACCTGCCAGTTTGCTAATTTGTTAGACATTTTTTGTCTGTATATGTTCCAATCAGCATTTTTGTAATCAAAAATCGCGTTGTTGGACACAATTGGTAACAAAACAGTGCTTCATATGACAGGCAGGTGAACAGAGCTTAGATCGTTTAGCACCATGGGTTGAGTAAAGAGCTCATACTTATTCCCACAGTAAAATATTTACTCGCTATTTGACAAATTGTAAATATTTTGATCTAAACATGTTTCACTGGCTAGAGCTACATTAACCCTTTTAGTGCCGGGCGAAATGGAGGTGCCTATGCGAGAAAAACCGGCCGAATTTCACAGTTTTACAAGGGTTCGGGAAAATGCTTATAAAAACCAAACGAGAAACGATATTTACATGATTCAAAAAGCTGCGTATTATAGATGAAATACAGAACGAAACAATGACACTAGTTTTTTTGTACTCATTTGAGAATTATAGAAAAAACAAAGGTATATATGTTTATAAATGAAGTAAAAGTTGAGTTCTCTCGTACAAAACGTGTTTGCACATACAAACAGCCATCTTTTCACCACAATTTTATATGTTATGATATTATTTTGATGATGTTATTTTGTGTTATATAAAACACTGTCGACAAGTACCGATAAGGGTCCAAATCCACAGCGATTTACGCCGCAGATCGAATATCGCCTGAGTGGCGACCATCGGTGTTTATGTTAGACTTCGGTACCTCCAAGCGATAGGAAAAGGTCGTCGTCCACAAAGAGTTAAAACGAAAAACTATTTTTTTTAATTCTCTCATAGTGAAATTAGATCATTTATAACGTATTACAAATTTATTTTGAGATAGAGTTCTCCCGCAATGAGAATAGTAAAGCGCTACGAGGCGCTGGCCGATATATCGGCTCTGGCACTTCTCGCGAGTGTAGAAGGAGCCGATATATCGGCTCCCGGCACTCAAAGGGTTAATATTATGTGAGCTTAAAAAACGAAAATTCAAAAGCTTAATTGCGAATGCTTCTAACAATCCAACATATGACATTGAAACCCACATTCATAATTATTTATCTTGTTGATATGGAAACTTAATTGCTAATTGAGTTATTACTTTAAATTGCTCTGCTTTCGTATTACAGTTGCCAAGTTGTGTCATCATCTCGGTTCTGAGAGAATTAATTTCTTCGAGTGTGAAAAGCTCACTCGATTTCTTTGATGCAACTCCTTGGATGTTGTTGTTGCTCCTGTTGGTCCATACGTTTGAGCTAAGGTTCGTTGCAGCTGATGTTTGAATAGTTGGTTTGACGGGATTTCTTATCCGTGAAGTTAGAGCGGGAAACTCGTTCGAGCTAGGAACGAACCCCTTCCACAGTTGTTGATTCGAATTGTGGGAGACAAATCTTTTTGTTTGCCAAGTGTTTTTGTTCGACAACCGTGCTCTTATTTCGTGTAATGCTTTGCGACTTTCACAGGTTGGGTCATTAGCTTTGTGCGTTTTGTTGCAATTGGCACACTTTTTTTTTTGTTGAAGGTTGGGATCAACTACACTGGAGCGCTCAGACTCAAATACTGGTCCATTGTACTACCAGGCAGTAACCTTCATTTAATGTAATTTCTTGGTTTTCCGAAGAAAACCATCAAGAGCAGAGCCAGGCGAACCCCTTCCAGTTGTTGATTCGAATTGTGGGAGACAAATCTTTTTGTTTGCCAAGTGTTTTTGTTCGACAACCGTGCTCTTATTTCGTGGAATGCTTTGCGACTCTCACAGGTTGGGTCATTAACTTTGTGCGTTTCATTGCAATTTGCACGCTTAATGCTTGCTGATTTGCACTCATTGGTGTGATGGTTTTCAGCACAAATACCGCCGTGGGTTTTTATATGACAATTTTTTTCGCCGTAGCCACACATTTGCCAGTTGTAAAATTGTGTGACTTTGTTTTGCTGTCTTCGGGCGAACTCCCACTCCACTTGCGTTTTGAAAACTGATCTTATATTTTTTTTTAGTTCGTTTTTTTTATTTTTTTGCATTTTTATTAACTTATAAAGGGCCACTTACATTCTAGACAAAAATGCTTAAAGCTAGTTTACCTAACATTTTGTAATCATAATCTTACTGGCCCTTTGCAGGCTCTCTAAGACTTACCTTATGCTGTAAGAACATTTATTCATACTTAGACGTATTATTTATTAAGAAAAGGGAGAAAAAACTTAAAAGCTTAACCATTTTACTAAAAGAGATCTTATATCTAAAGCTAGGACTACAATTAAAACTAAGAACTAAAACTAAAACTACTGTATTACTTACTTAAACTACGTACGCACATGTGCATGTATACTATTATATAATTCAACAATATATGTTCATGCATACATGCACAGGTGCGTTTATTTACAGATATATATTAATGTGTGTATAATCGAATATGCACTCACATATATATTCTCTGTTTTGTTTTGTTTTTTTTTTTTTTTTGTATTTTTCGTTTTTACATTTTCTTTTTGTTTTATTTTTGTTACCCTAAGACCTAACCTAAGACTCTAACCTAAAATCTAAAATCAGCAGCTGGTATTTGGTCCGTTGCAAAACAATAGCCGACCGCCCCCGTTGGATTCCCTACCCAGTGTTTGGAGGTTCGTCGAAGGAGTTTGATTCGCCTCGTAGCCACCAGAACCATTTATGTTGCTTTGCAACATCCCGTATATCCCATTTCGATACCGCTGTACTGAAGCGGAGGAAATTGTCCTCAGCTCGTCGTGCAACGGAACGGTCGTAGTTGAGCCGCCCATCCACAGCAGAAATGAAAGATGAGCGGTACCGCTTTCTTATCTTGTAAAAGACCTAGCTTATCAAAATAGACGAATGCTTCTGGAGGAACGAAAACATTATGGCGTACTCTTTCATGGTATTGTGTGTTGGGATAGTAAGCTCCCGAAATTAGGTTGTTATCGGAGTCCATTGCTCTAGCAGTATGTCTCCAAATCAGCTTCAGGATGAAATTATCCACTCTGATCAGTTTAGCCCTGTTGTATAAGACTTCATTAGAGTAGAATTTCTTGTACTCGGACCAAGGAGTTCGATAAAGTCGAAGACAGGCCCGAAGGCATGCCCTCTCGAACAACCGCATTCTTTCCATCAGACTTCATTAGTTCGTTAAGTTTAGTTGTATAACTTTTCACAAAAACGATATAGAATACATCTCTTTGCGCACCATAGTTATTTTTTATAATTTTAATATAGTTTTTAGTTTGTTTTTAAGTGAATCAGTGCGCATGTCATCGAGTTCGTATAATACAACTTAAAGTGACCTTGCTGCTGGAAGGTCGTGAGAAAAATATTGTCAGTTCTTTGCTTTGAGTACCGCGCAAATACCAGAATGACATTCAATTGTATCACATATAACTTTTATGCCAATGGATATTTTCTTGATACAGTAATTAGAGATATTTACTTCACTAAGCAATGCATGAACATCAGCGCCGGTTTTTTGCAAAACACATATCGATGGAATTTTCTCTTTTCTTTTCGATGAACTCTTAAGTAGAATAATATCACAATCACTATCAATGTCCGAGTAGGCACTGGAGAGGAGTAAAAAATTCGTTCTAGAGTTAGAGTTCTCCTCTAGAATTCATTTTAAAAATTTTAGTTTTTTAAGACAAGTTGATGTCTTAAAATCTAATACGTTTTAAAATTTGGATATTTTGTTTTAATTCAGTTTAAGAATATAACACTAGTACCGCACAGAAGAGTCGTCTATATAGTACGAGACACCAGTTAGTACTGAAAAAAAAGTAAAAAAAGAAAAAACAAAAAAATATATATTTCCATAGATTAGGGTATAATAGTTTTTTTATAATATAATATAATAATATAATTTTTCTTTTCAGGTTTTAGTATTAAGTATTAAGTAAGCTTTAAAAAAAATAAATTAGATTACCAAGTTTTTTGATAATCTGTTATTAGTAATGAATTTGTAAAAAATTAACATCAAAATTAAAACGAACAAAAATCATGATTACACGCTGAAAAACAATTAAATATGAGAATAGAAAAGATGAACTTGCCCGCATAGAGCCAGTAAGATCGGTTCTAATAATTGTTAATTAAATAACTAGTTTAAGGAATTAGAAAAAATAGAAAATAAAAAAATACGTATGAAAAACAAACAACAGAAATAACATTAAAAGAAATAATGAGCATTCCATGTTCATGTGGTGCGGCTGAAGAATGAGTCTCTTAACTTAACTGTACGTCCGAAGATAGGCTTAAGGGTGAACGGATGAGGGAGGAATGCAGCTGGCTAACTTGTTAGACCTTTTTTGTTCTTGCATCACTTTAAGAAACCTAGACATTTCGCTGCTTTTTTGGCGATCTCGAATTTGTGATCATTTCAACTTATTGCCTAGTTGATACACAAACCGAGGATGGAAAGTTGTTCAGTTTCAACGACGATATTCAATTACAGCTACATGTATTTATAATTGAAAAAAAAACATCAATTATAATTATAAATGTAATGGGTAATTAAATTAATTTGTACTCATTAATAATAATAATAACTGTTGGCGCTACAGTCAAAAGAGGGACCAGGACCTAGCTTGCTCATCAACTACTCGTGTTGTGCGCGCTACTGTTCTCTCACGAGTAGAAGGGACCTACAGTTTTTTGCCGACTCCGAACGTCGATGTTATTACTCTTTGAGTGTTGACAGCAGCTTGAAAGAGGTGGTGCCGGGATTCGAACCTAGACCCTTCGGCGTGTGAGTGTCGCACTTTACCCACTACGCCACGGCGACCACATTACATCCACATAAATGTGTTATGCTTTTGTATGCTATGGATGGGATTTATGTTAAATTGTGTTTGAATTTGCATACTGTTTTGTTCTACTCTTCGGTATGTTTATTAAATTAACATACGAGTGCGAATAGTGTCCATTACGTCAAGTTTGGAAACAGATTGGCTCGGAAAAGTGTTCATTGGTTTAGGGGTTTTTGAACCTTTTCGTAGCCTCTCAACGTGGTAGCTACTACGATGAGCATAGTTAGCTCTGAATTGCTGGTTCTCGTGACTTCAACCGGCGCTTAGCTCTACAAATCCAAGCATGTTAAGTGCCCTTAAAGCTTAAACGTTGTTGGAGAAAACAGGTCATAGAATCTTCAAGCAATTTATGGATGAAGACCAGTCGTCGCCAGTTAGAGCATACTACAGCAAATTGAACTACAATCTATGCGACAAAACATATTTCATGGCTAACTGCTCGCCGGATATGATAAGCAAAATCTTAAAATGAGAGGCTTTATACCGCACTACCTATTCTCAAGGAAATCCGGTGCATATTCTTTCGAGTGCTAGGTGAAGTACACTTGAAGAAATGATATGTATCTTAAACGGTGAGCGAGGCTGGGACCTACTGTACAGATACACAACAAATGCATTTCGTTATAGAAAAAGTATCATGGCAGAAAGCTTTAAAAAAAAACAAAAAAAATTATATTTCAAATGTCAATCTGATAGACGGCTAAAGCCAAACCGTATAGACTAAAAATTACCTTCTTTCAGAATACATCCATCCAGATCTTCCAGAAGAGTGTTCAATTGCTAGCTTACGCTGATGACATTGACGTGATTGGACGAACACCGCCAGCCATCGTTGAAGCGCCAGCGGGTAATAAGTAATGAGATCATCGGATAGAGCGCCACACTAGGGAGCAGAAACTTTAAGGTAGTCAAGGACTTCGTCTACCTGGGTTTCACGGTAAATAGGGACAACAAAACCAGTAATGAAATCAAACGCAGAATCATTTTTGCCAATCGCTGTTTTTTGGGCTTAAGAGGCAATTGCTCAATAAAGCCCTCCTCCGACGGACTAAGCTCGCTTTATATATCAGCTTGATCTTCCCAGTCCTACTTTATGGCGTGGAAACCTGGACGTTACTTAAAGCGGATAAGGAAGCCCTTAGTCTTTTCGGGATAAAAGTTTTGCGTGCGACACGACTGCTCCAGTCTTTGAGTCCATGCCATTGTTACAACGCAATAGAGAACGGCCTAAGCTAGGATGACGCACACAAGTGGAGAAGGACTTCTACCAACCTAAAGAACGCAACTGAAGGCAGCTAGCGAAAGATCGTGCTGGCTGGAGATGCAGGAGAAACAATGTTGTTTGTCTTAAAAATCACAATTTCCATCCATTTAGAATATTTTTTAACAAAATTAGTTGTAAATGAATTTAGTTGAAGATCAGGTTTTCCATTAGAACCAACTGTTTTTGTCGTATTAAAAACTGTAAATAGTAATAAATTTGGATATTATGGTATTAGTTTTTTTCATTTCAAATCAAGGTAAGGTGTAAGCCTATTCTCTTGCAATAGGTACTCTAAAGTTTCCAACCTTTTCTATGTGAGCAGTGGAGCGTAAAACAATTATGCTTTCCCAGTTCAGTTTGGTATACCAGGTATACCCGTATGAAGTTAGCGTCAAGATACAAATGTCTCGATAGGTTACATTTGTTGTGAACGAGCCCTTATTTTTTTTTGTTTGTTTGCTATGACATCTGTGAAAAATATTTAGTATACTTTAAGTTATTGAACAGACAACATTATATTTTTTCATCGTGTTAAAAATGTCGAATTTTGTACCAGAAAGTGATGATTTGCGGAAAGCATTAATTTTTTGTTTTCATTTGAAGAAAAGTGCTGCAGAGTCGCATCGAATGTTTGTCGAGGCATATGGTGATCATGCTCTATCAGAAGCAACATGCAAAATATGGTTTCAACGGTTCAGAAATAATGATTTTGATGTGAGAAATGAAGAACGTGGAAGACCACCAAAAAGCAAATGGCAGCAATGTTAAATGTTGCACAACAAACAATTTCTGATCCTTTAAAAGCTATGGGAAAGATCCGAAAATGTGGAAAATGGATGCCACATGGATTGAATGAAAGACAGATGGAAAACCGGAAAAACACTTGTGGAATTTTGCTTCAAAGACACGAAATAAAATCGGTTTTGCATCGGATTGTTACTGGCGATGAAAAATGGATTTACTTTAAGAATTCTAAACGGAAAAAATCATGGGTTAATTTGGGACAACCATCAACATCGACTGCAAAACCAGATCGATTCGGCGTATTCACCAAACTTGCCTCCTTCCGACTACCATTTATTTTCATTGATGGGCCGCGCATTGGCTGAGCAGCACTTTAACTCCTACGAGGAGTTCGGAAATTGGGTGGCTGATTGGTTTGCTTTAAAAGACGAACAATTTTATTGGCTAGTTATTCACAAATTGCCAGAAAGGTGGTCAAAATGTGTATGGCCAATACTTGAATAAAATGTTTTTCCTTACCCATTATTAATTAGTATTTTATTTTCAAAAAATATATATTGTTACACCTGAGCGTACTCTATAAGTTCTTAATCGAATAACTGACGCTGGCTGATTGTATTACGGTAATTTTAGATCAGTGTTACCGTTGCCAGCATTTATTCGATTACTTCCCCGTTGACAAAAAACACAAACAACCGAATAAACTGTGAGCAGAAGATTTTAGACCAATAAAAACGACGGATGTTCCTAGTAACAGAATAAGCTTTATTCTTACTACTTATTGCTTGGAATATAAAGACGAACTCAAGTGTTCGATTTGCATTCACCAGTACTTAAAGTCTATTTATGCTTATCTCAGCGTCTGGCTGGAGCGGCGATCGGTAATTAGATATTATTTTACGGCTGCCTGTGGGGACGGCGCCTGCTCGTGGGAACGAAGGCTGTTCATCGTAACAACTTCCCCCTTAGAGACTTTATGAGTATTTAACCCTTAAACTTGGTTCAACTCGTTGCAGGATAAAGGTTTCAGAAATGGTCGGAGATGCGATTCTTATGCTTGGCGTTTCACTCCTTTGTAATTTACTGTTGCGGTTAAAATATTTATGAAAAATTGTAAATGTTACCTTTCCTCCACTGCTGCATCCTTGTTTCTCAGGTATTGGATCCAAAGTGTGTTCCCAAAAATATTTTTGGTTCTGGATGACTACGGCCAATTCATTTAATTCTTCAGCATCCCTCAACTTTATTTTATTTAACATCTAAGTATCTAAATTAGCTTCTTCTAGTTTGACATTTATGCAACAATCTTCAAGATAATCCGTGATAATTTTCTCTTTTACAGAAATTGACTTAATGTCAATATTAATTTCCAAGGTTTCAAAAATACAATTTTCTTTTAAATCCATAATTCTAACATTTTCAAGTATTCCATCGTCATTATTTTTACTACAGTTACAATGGTAATTAGTTTCTTCAATTACTACAGATATAAACACATTTTCCTTAATTTTATGGAACATTTCGATTTCTTGATTTACAGTTTTCAAAATACAATTTGTTGCTTTATTCCTTAAAAAAATGTTAATTCCACAATTTTTAAAATCTAGTGTTGTCTAGAGCAATTGGGGTTTACATATAAACGTTTTATTTATTTCCTTACAATCGTTAACATTTTTCCTCAGATTGTATTGCTCCTTATCTTTACTTATCATCAAAATTTATTTGTAACTTCAATTAAAACAATTCCGTTTTCAATTCATTTTGGTACAGGCACTAATGCGTATAAATCAACATTTTTTTGTCTTATAATAGCGATTAAAAGAAGTATAATAATTTCATTATCTTTAACATATGCTTTAGATCAATTTCTTTCATAATTTTGGCTTAATTTTCTAGTACTGGTTCGAACATAAGAGAATCATCATTGTTTAAATTTTTAAGTTCTTCTAGCAATTGCAGAGGTTCAATTACTCTGGGGTGTACTACACAACCTACTGTCAAAAACCTGTTCTATTTCGATTTCCAATAACAAGATTTTGTGATTTACTCTACTTGTGACCTTATAGAGATATGATCGTATTAACCTATCTTCTTCGTTTGTCCTTTCTTCCTTTTGAATTTGATTTATTTGATTGATTATCTCGTTAATATTATTCGCTGTGCTATTTTGAATATTTTCTTCATCAATTACGTGTGTACTTAGTTTACTCATTATTCTAAAATTTTCTTCCATTCCGTTCTTTATTCTAACTTCGTTAACCTTTATTGTGTTGTTTTTTCATAACAACTTACGTCCTGGTCATCCACTGTTCCGAAAAGTATTTTAAGTCCTGAACCTATAAAGTTTGCTAAATCTCTACGAATCCTTGTTTTCCTACCTATGATGTTATAAATTATGTCGATTTTGTGTTGCAATTTTACCAAATTATCTCTTACTGTTCCATGATAATGTTTGCAGTCGGCTAAATTACTTACGTCTATGGTATTAGTAGTGTTTCTAAGTATCCTTAGGCTTTCTTTTAATTCTCCTACGTTAATTTTATTAACTAATGTTACTGTGCTGCTTTTCTTTCTCTTACTTGGCCTTTAAAGTTAAAGTAAAGTCCATTATTTTCACCGAGTTTTGTCATTACGACGTTTTCACACCTTGCAGTGTTCCAGATTGTAATTTCAAAAAATAAGGTCTGATATTAGCCTTGTTATATTTAAGTCCCTTATTGCCGTATATGATCCTTTACATCTTGTTTCTAATTTTCCTTTGACAACATTCCTTACGAGAATTGCTGTCCAACCTGAGACGCAGCTTGCTTCCCTACGCTTTGATCGTATCTTATCTTGGATTATTGTTTAGATTGTAATATTCATTCTTTTGTTTTACTACTAATTTCTGCCAGAATGGTGCTAAGTTGGTCAAAATAATCAAACATTGCTTTTTCGTTCAAGTTTTTCATTTCGCTTGGCTGATTTTTCTAGATTCTTTCCTACAAGTCTAACCCGACTTATATCAAAGTTTTTGTCAGTTGTATTCATTAATTTGTATTCATTATCAAGCATTCTCCATATTTTTTTTTGCTATACATTCTGGGATTATTATTCCTTCTTTCACTTCTTGCCTAGGTATGACAATTTCATCTTTTAAATCTACAGCATTTTAAGTTTCACAACTCGAAATACTTTAGTTCTATGCTTCGAAAATATTTCTTCACTTAAATACTTCAGGCCAATTTCCTAATTTTTTTTTTCTTAGGATTACCTCATTATAGTGGATCGAGTAACCTCCGTCCCTAAGGAAGTGGCTGCCCAATATGCCATCACAGTCTCCTAACGTATCATTTTCTATAACTTGTAAAGTCACCTTTTGTTTGATTGCTCTACCCTTTCCATTTGGGAATAAACCGATTTCTTTTTCTACTTTACCTAGCGGTAGTTTAGTTTAGTTTAAAAATGCATTTTATTTTTTATATAACTAATGCTATCTTAAAACTATGAGCAAAATGCTTAACCTAGGCATGACTAATATGATTTCTAAAAACTACTTACTGGCCCTATGCGGGCGCTCTAAGCTAAACTAATAATTTATTTATTTTTTTGCTTTTCGGCGTTAATACTTTTTTATTTTTAAATTAATAAAATTAGTTTCGATTCAAAACAAAGAAACGTTTTAAAAAACTAAGTTATCTATTTTTGTAATAAAAACTTAATCTAACTTAATATAACCTATTCTAACTTAGATACACTTACGACTAAGAATTTTTTTTTTTTTTTTAAATTGTATCTTAATACCTAACCTATCCTAACTTATCCTAAATGCAAGTTGGCCGTGGGGGACCAACTTAAAACCTGTCTAGGTTGACAACAGCTGGGGCTCCTGGTGTGGCTCCAACCACCAATAGAACCCCCGGGCTTTATCCGTGTCCATCCTATCACGGATGGAGACGGTGTGCTAAACCGGAGAGCATCTGGACCTGCGACACTTGCGACGTTGTCGTCGTACATCAGTCGCCTCTCCACCGTCCTTCTCACCACGTGGTAGATAATTGGACATGCCTCCGCATCCTGGATCAGTCCAATGCGGTCAAGATACAAGAACGCTTCCGGTGGAATGAAACCCCTTCGGCGAGCGTTCTCGTGGTACTCTTCATTTGGGTAGTAAGCCCCAAATATGAGATCGTTTTCAGAAGTCATGGCTCGTGCAACATGCCTCCGAATCAGCTTAATAATGAAATTATCAACCCTGTTCACGTTTGCTTCGTTATACAAGACCTCGTTGGGATAGAATTTCTTGTAATCGGATTCAGGTGTTCGATACAACCGGAGGCAGGCCCGGAGACATTGCCTCTCAAACACCCTCATCTTTTCCATTTGGGAAGGACTCACATTGAACCACACCATCCAAAAAAATGATGACAAATTATCATATGCAGCTCAAGTGATCTAAAAGAGAATAAAATGAATGAGAAATACGAGATCAAAGTTCAGATGATGTGAAACCCAAAAATGCTAGTGTGTGGAATGAAGAAAGGGTTTGGCAAGGAAGAAATTGAACATTCAAGAAGAATTGCAATTCAAATACAGAACAGTGTAGCTAAATTTGAATCAATGAAATGTATTAGTGTATATGAGCGAGGAAAAACCAAAGGGGTATTTAACGCAAGTATTGAAATGGACGGAAATGCATTCATAATGATGCTAGACATAAAAAGAATAAACATAGGGTGGGATAAGGGTATACCATAATTTGTAAAGAATTAAGTATGAAGAAGTAGTTCAAATGCTGGGAATTTAATCACTCAGCTAAAGTAGGAATCAATGTTCGTGACCATTGACAAATTGAAGTCTTAGATAACATACCCGTAGGCAAGGAAAGAGTGTGGCTATCCATAAAGCTTGTGTATCTTGATCTAAACCTAACATTCAGAGACTTTTTGAAGAAACTTTTATTAAATCAGAATAAAATTATAGTGATGTGAAAGAGAATAAAGCAAATTATAAAGAATAATTTCCTAAAAATTGAAGTATCAGAAAAAAACAAGAACAGCATATTTCCGGGTCGTCTGCGTCGGTAAAGCATCTGTGTAGAGTCTTTAGTCTCGACAGCAGTCTGCTTTTCTGAACATGCAGTGTGTCGATGGTATCGTTACGATAAATGTCGCCATCTGTTGCAGGTGATACCTTAGGAAGCGTTCTGTGAATGGTTCGTTTAATCACGTCGTCTACTTGTATGAGGCACCTGTCAATCTATTCGTTCATCAGGTTTCTGTTCGAAGGTGGCGTCATCTCACTCGAACGTAGTTCTCTGGATAGGACCCTAGAGAAACGCGGCCAACGTGTCCTTCGGTAATCGAAAGGGTGCGTCTCTGCGAACTCTTCAAGCTCCACCAGCTCGTTCGGGATCTGAATAACCGCGGCCAGACCACAGTGATCACTGTCGTACTCCACCGTTGTCAGACAATTCCTAGTGCGAGTGTCTACGTCTCGTAGTGTCAGTCGTCTGTCTATTAGCATTAGATCTAAATAAGACCCACTTCTGGGAAAGGACGGTCTATCGGTTGCAAGCAAATTCAGCTTGAACTCAATAAAGTGACGCGCGATCCACTTAAAGAGTGAATTTCCCCTCGGATTTGGAACAGAATTACCCCATTCCTCATGCCTCGCGTTCAAGTCTCCGGCGATGACAAAATAGTTCTATTCTGAGCAAAGCCGAAGCTTTCGAAAGAGTGTCTCGAGCTCTGAGATAAAATTTGCGGACTGAGGTGCATCTGATGCATAGACCGCGACTACGTACAATTTCCTTCCACCTTGGAGGGAAATGCACGCAATCGAAGCCTCTAGCACGCCAAAAGTTCGCACCTCACCGCAATACACGATCTTATGGCGTAAGCCTTTTTTAATGAAGAGAGCGACTCCGCCCGCCTGTGTGGCGCGGGGGCGGTCTCTTCGAATGACTGTATAGTCTTTGTACCTGAGTTCGTGCTTCCGGTTTAGCTTGGTTTCGCTAACCATCAACACATCAGGCTTATGGGACTCCAAAAGGTGAAGCAAGGTCAACCTTCTTTCGATCCTGACGAGTGAATTTACATTCACCGCCAGGATCGAGAGGTCTCCAGCAGCTGGCGTATCCATTTTTATGGATACGCACATGACCCAGCGGGTCTCGACGAAAGGACTCGCTCCATTCGCACCAAACTCTTTTCAAATCGCTCAATCTTGGTCATCATTGTCGACACAAGATTGAACAATTCGGGAATTCCCATATTTGGGGCCCTTACCGGTGCCGGCGTTACTGCCGGCAATGTCTGTTGTGCCGGTCGCCCACCTGACGCCATCTGGGCGTAGGAGATGACCGGCGTAACAGGTGTGGCTAGAGTTCTTGGCATTGGCCTTGAATCCGCCACTTTTACTTTCTTTAGTATATCCTTTTTCTAGAATTCTTTCACTTTTGGACAGCCCCGATAGCTGGAGGGATGTCCCTTTTCTCCACAATGCACGCACTTCAAGCGTGTCTTATCCTCTATTTTCCCCTCTCCTAACGGACAGCGCACTGATAGATGCATCTCTGCGCATTTGCTCCATCTAGGCTGCCTATTGCAGTTTCTTGCCGCGTGTCCAAAAACTTGGCACCTTGCGCAGAGAAGCACCCGTCTTGCACTTCTCAGTCTTTCCCAGGAAATCATTTGGGAGTTTAGGATCTTAATCTTCCTCAAACTTTCCATTCTGCTTCCTGGTGTAACTTGTACGAGGAAGAGGGGAAGCAGACGCTCAGGCGGCATTCTAGATCGGACAGTGGAGAAGCGGTTTACCGCAACGAACTCCACTTCCTCCATCTTCAGCCTTTGAAGAGACTCTAATACATCCTTTGGATCAGCTGAAACATCCAACCCTTTTAGCATAATAGTCTGCACTTTTTCGCCTTTTGGTGTAAAGGTAAAAAACTCCACCCCAGCTGTGGTCATTTGTTCCTTAATTTTTTTAAAACTATTCACTGATAAACAGTGAACAGTTTGTTTTTGGAAACCTTTATTTTTTATAATAAACTCGTCCCCCACGGATAATTTGCATACCTTTATATTATCTGAGGCGTCCATTCCGCTTACGTTGATCGGCGGCATTCTTTTTTTATTATTTTGTCTTCGGTTGGTCTGATGTTCTTGCTTTTGTTGTTTTTGTTCGTTGTGCTTCTGATGTTGCTTCTGCTTTTGTTGTTGTTGTTGTTGATTTTCGTGTTCTTGTTGTTGTTGTTGTTGATGACGTTGTTGATGTTGTTGTTGCTGTGGATGTTGCTGGTGATGGTTCTCCGGTTCTTGCTGCTTGGATTGTTGCAGTTCTTGTTGTGGATTTTCATTGGCCAGCTTTTTCCTGGCCTCCAGTTTAAGTTAGAGGGCTTTAATAAACGCCTCCAGTTCTTCCTTCTCTTTTATTTTGTCCGCCAACTCCATTTCTTCGGCGGCCTGGTCTTCGGCATTGGACGAAGCAAGACTTGCGAAAACATTCCCATTTCCGCTGTACATTGCAACTTCGTCGATTTGGGCGTATTTAAGATTTTGTTTGCTACGCAAACGCCTTTTAAACTGCGGCTGCAGCTTCATGGTTTTTCTTCTTTTACTGCTCATGTCTTCTTCGCTGATTTCCGTGTTGTCACTGGAAATCAGCTCTCCCTTCATTTCCTCCAAATGCTTTTGATTGATTTTGTTTTTTTTTTCTTTGAGAAATTTAATTTATTAATTTGATATTTTTTCGTTCGTTTTTGTTTGTTTGTTTATTTCTTTGGTTGCTTAGGTAACTCCGCACTAAAGTCGATACACGTCCTTCCAGGACGGATTTCTGATATCGACTGACTTCACCTAGCGTTTCCTGTATGCTATTTCCCAATCCTTTTAATTGTATAGTTTTCTTTTTATTCACTTCACGTTCGAATACGTGCTTACAACAAATGAGTGATATCTCAGCTCCAGTATCCAAAATCACTCGCTTTAATTCATTATCTATTCAAATATTCACGTGCGGACTTTCTGATTTCTTTAAAAACTGTTAAACTCCTAACGCTTGGCTCTTGTTTGAATTCTCTTTTGTGAATTAGTGATCCTACCTGTGTGGCATCTGAATTATTAGAGCTTGTGCTTGGTTGATTTTGCCACACACGATCCTTCCTAGGTGCCCTGCAGTTTCTAACTATATGTCCTATTTGCCGCAGTTGAAACATATAGTTCCTGTATAGTTAACTCTAGCTAAATTCTTGTGGGAATAATACCTATTAACATTTGTTCTAAACAAATTTAGACGCTGCTCTTCTTCTTTCGCCAAACGACTTGCCTCCGATAAATCTTTCGGTTTCTGGCTTACTACGTCTTAGGATAACCTCTCTAAGAGTCCGTTTATGAATACTGTTAACGTTTCATTCTTAATGTACTCCATCTGCCCTTGCTGATGTTCCTGTTAAACATCATGCAGTTTCGACTGCATTAGCCTCCTCTCAAAAGTTTCAACTCTCTATGTATACAATGCAACAGATTCATTGCGCCCTTGACTTATGATTATTAATTCTCTATGTAACTGCAGACTACTATCTTCTATAAAGATTACACTGAGTTCATTTTTTTGTGTCTCCCAATCTTTAATTTCTTTGTTTATTAACACTGTTGTGGCATTGCCTCTGATTCTGGATTTTATAAACTTAAAAATGACAATTTTCTGAGCTGTTGTTGCCAATTCCATGTCATCGTTGCATGCCTCAATAAAACTAAAAACTTCTTCACCGCTACTGTTGAAAGCAGGAATGAAAGAGGTTAATACACTAATTAGAGTTTCCGACATTTCAACTTCTGCTTGCTCTGTAACACTATTATCGTCACTATCACTTCCACTGCTAGACATCAACTCTGTCCAACTAATCGATCTCGAAAGTATTATCTTATATTTCCCTTCGTTCTGCCTTATCCACTCAAAACTTCTGAATTTTATTTCCCCTGAAGGATATTTAATTTTGTACATCTACTTAGGAGATGTATGAGTTCGCATCAATTAGATGATTCTCTTTTACAAGACTGTTCTAATTTAATGTAAGAAATGTTCCAAAACATAACATACATAAGAAGTATCCTTTCTGTTCCTGGCATCTTCGTCTTTAATGTTGATAGGCTCCCTCTAGGCTGGTATTTGTTAACTGTTTTTTGTTCTTTTAGGTGGATCTTAAACGTACCCCACCGCTGCCACCAAAAATGTTACACCGTAAGCGTGTGTAGTTATTGTTAAATTTTTAATCAAATAACCGACGCGATTTTATTATGTGAGTTTCAAATCAGTGTTACTGTTGTTCGATTACTTCCCCGTTGACAAAAAACACAAACAACCGAATAAACTGTGAGCAGAAGATTTTAGACCAATAAAAACGATGGATATTTTTAGTAACAGAATTAGCTTTATTCTTACTACTTATTGCTTGGAATATAAAGACGAACTCAAGTGTGCAATTTGCATTCACCTGTACTTAAAGTCTATTTATGCTTATCTCAGCGTCTGGCTGGAGCGGCGATCGGTTATTAGATATTTTGCTTTTCACGGCTGTCTGTGGGGAACGCGGCTGCTTGTAGGAACGGCGGCTGTTCATCGTAACAATATAGTACGATTCGAAAATTGCATCAGCGTTTTCTACAGTAAAAGTTAATAATCCATGTAGTGATCGCGACAGCGAAAATCTACACGTCTTTTCGATTGGGACAACGATTGGGGATGCCCCACCGCCCATACTTCTCACACCCTTTGCCCACGGAGGAGGTGAAACATCTTGCGGTTAAAAGAAGGAGGAGAGGCGCAACCTGATATGCCTTATCTCAATGCTCATGGACAGGAGTACTGCATCTGAAAGCATGACTCGAGAATCCGATAAGAAAGAACAGGCACCAAATGAAACGGTATCTGACCAGGAAAAAGGACTTACTTTTATCACCAAACGCAAAAGCCAAACTCATAGAATATGACGAAACGGAAAAGGTGGTTTTGTATAATGTTTAAAAAAATCACTTCTGAAAAATATTTGAATTGGACCTTAAAAATGAAGTTGATTGAAAAATAAAACTTCGTCGGGATAACCATTGTAACAACTGAATATTAATATACGATGCAACTTCATCATAGCATCGTCGCAAATGTTTGCAGACCAAACCTATTTGCAGACCTATTGCAACTATAAATAGATCGAGATTTGATCATTTTGTAGCTGCTCAATTTCCACCTCCATCAAAAGTATCTCTGCCAATAGTTATTATGCAACAACCATGTCACACGTATGTATTCATGGGTAATTTTCAGATCTTCTCAATATGAACAAACAGCTACAATTACTTACCTTTTGGATTCGACTCATCATTCATCGTTAATATGACGTAACCACGTTTTGTATTGCAGATTCTTGATCAACCCTCCTATCAATCAACTTATCAACAGCCAAATTATCGAACGTATTAGTTGCACTATCAGCAAAGGTCAACTTTTCAGCCACAACAGATTTATCAGCAATCATCTAAAGTCCAATCAATTTAAAGCCGACAGATAATGACAACATATTGTACATCCGGACAGTTATTTACTTGTTATGAAAATATTTGTAAGTTACAACTTGCATGTTAATACAAAAACGTTGTGGCAAGCTATTTTCAAATTGGATATGAAAGTTAAGTAAAAAAAAAAAGTTTATGTTATTATTATTATTATTATAAACATTCTTTATTGGTCTTCATTTTAACAATTAGTAATAGGAAAAGAAATGTTATTTAACATGGCGAAACGCCGTCTGCCGGAGATTGGCATTATCTAAGATACTTGTAATACAATGAGCCAAATTAATATACTTTAAGTTATACAAATGATGTACCTTACTGTTAGATGAAGCTATTACGGTAATTCAAGGCATGAATACAAAAACGATAGAGCAGGTTCCACCCCTCCGCGCCGTTCAGTATATTCTTCATTTCTTCAAGTGTAAGAGATACGTTTGAGAAATAAAATAAACGTAGTTCTAGTAATATAGGACATATCGCGATAAAATGGTATATATTTTCAACTTCATTGCGATTGCAAAGTGTGCAGGTAGCATTAACATCTTGCCGGTGCGGTATGTAATTTAGACTCAGCAGTTCAGTTCTAGCCCTAAAAATAGTGCTAATTTGTCTATTTGAGAGTTCTGTTTTAAAGTAGTTACTGGGTCCTAGTGTATGGTTAAGAAGCTTGTACATAGATCTCGTCGAGGAAGTACGAGCTCGATCTAAGCAATCTAGATACATCTTTTCATCGTCTTTTCTTATACATTCGTACAGTTTATCCTCCCAT
Source organism: Eristalinus aeneus (assembly GCA_955652365.1). Taxonomy (NCBI): domain Eukaryota; kingdom Metazoa; phylum Arthropoda; class Insecta; order Diptera; family Syrphidae; genus Eristalinus; species Eristalinus aeneus. The sequence goes on along the minus strand of OY019132.1, from coordinate 16,551,262 downwards.
TCATCTGAGTTTGCCTCAGTAAGTCTAAGTACAATGCCATGTGTGGTTGCAAGTTCATGCCATTCTTTAAAAGGAGATAAATTATATCGAAGCGCCATCTTCAGAAGCCTCTTTGAGAGGTTACTATTCGGTCTACGCATAACTTTAATTAAATATGTGCCTTCAAATTTTTATGGTATATCTGCGGCAGACCAGATTCCACGTAGATAGCGTATGAGGGAGTTATTGGGGGAAGTTTAAAAATTCGCTTGAAGAAAAATCGCTGGACAATTTCACACTCTTCATAGAACTTAAAGCCAAATATTTGGTTTGCATAACAGAGACATGCATTCACCGTAGCATTGAACACCTTGAACTTTAACGCGATACCGATGCGTTGGTTACCAAAGATAGTTCTCCACATCAGATTAATTCCTGTCTTTGCCGCTACCGTTTTCTTATGGACATGTGCGCTCATATCAAGATTCGATTTTAAAATAAAACCCAGGTAGTTGAACTCTTTGACAACTTCGATCGGCTCACCCTCCAAAGTCCAATTTTCATGCGCAGTCCTGTTACCTCGACCAGTGCCAAAAAGCATAATTTTTGATTTACAGGTGTTTATCTTCAAGTCCCAAAGATCGCAGTAGCTTTTCAATTTATTTATTTGCAGTTGAAGAGCCTGTGGATCTTCAGCCAAAATAACTAAATCGTCAGCAAACAGCAAAACTTTAACCTGTACATCGCCAACTGTAACTCCTCCCGGTAAGAATGTAGTTATATCATCTACGTACAGCGCAAACAAAAGTGGGCTGAGCACGCAACCTTGGGGAACCCCTGTTTTGACATTGAAGAAGTTTGGGAAGCTAATACCATTCCACACAGCAGCAGAGTTTTGTGTGATAAATGCTTTATAAACTCTTATGAACTTTGTTGAAAGTCCCAGGGACGAAAGTTTGTACAACAGCGAGTTCCTATTGACTGTATCGAAGGCGGCTTTAATGTCTATGAAAAAAACGTAAAGCTTTCTTCCTCGCTCTTTAAATCTTCGAGCTGTCACTGTTAATGCAAAAATTTGATCAACAGTTGACAGCCCAGACCGGAATCCTGCCTGAAAAGTACTAAGACGCTCGTTGGTCTCCACCCAAATAGTCAACCTATGGTATAATATTTGGGTGAAGACTTTTCTGAACGCCGAAAGAAGGGAAATACCCCTATAATTTTCCGGTACGTTAGTATCCCCCTTTTTAAAGACACCATAGATTACTGACTTAAGAAACACTTCCGGCATTATTTCGGACTCTAACAACTTATTGTAAAACAGCAGTAACCATTCCAGATAATCAGGGGTGAGATTTTGTAAAAACTCGACTGGAATACCATCCAACCGGGAGCTTTATTTTTTTTTCATTTTACTTAGGGTTCCAATTAACTCCATCATCGAGATTGGGGCGTCTAGCACAGGGTCCGAGACGTTAGGGAGGGCATACTGAAAGTTTACTTGACCATCCGCGGGGCTTAGTAATTGTCTAAAATAGTTTGCCAGTACTTCAGAGCTTATGGAGCAAGTAACCACTGATCCACTTCCACTTAGCATTCTGACCGTTTTCCAGAACGACTTCGTGTCCTTACACCCTTCCATTTTATAAGCAAGTTGTTTATAATACTCTCCCTGTTTGGCCTTGCAAACTTTCTTGTATGGTTTATTCTCTTCAACGTAAAGCAACACATCAGCTTTAGTTTTTCTAAATAAGTTTAACAATGCAAAAGACTTACTTCTAAGTTTTCTGCACAATCCATCAAACCATATTGCTGAGTTATCAGCCGCATTAGAAGAAGTTGGGCAAGCAGAGGCAGTAATAGATTGCGTGAATATACCTAGCATTTGTTCGCCTGTAAGGCTGGCAAAATCTGAGAAACAAGCTGTCAAGTTACCAAGTTTTCTTACATACTGCCTAACGTAGCTGTCTCGCCTTTTAATTCTCTTAAGAGTAATGCATGGCGGGTTACGTTCCAGATTTGTAAATTTTAGAGACGTCACTATCGGCAAATGTACCGAAAAGTTAGCTGTTAAGACTGCAAAGTTATTTACAATATTAAGCCAATCACCCCTAATTAGACAGTAATCAATCACTGAACAACCTTGACCTGAAACAAATGTTAGCTCCCCTTTGCAATCACTATTCGTGTTTCCGTTAAGAACAATACCGCATTCAGATCACCCACTATCATAATATTGCAATATCCCGTAGCATTTAGAAAGTTCAAAAGTTCATTATGTTCTTGTATCCAGTTATTATAGTTTAAATATGTAGGGATAATAAAGAAAGATTCATGCCTGTAATTAACCCTAATAGCTATTTTACCATCGACTATTTCAAATTTTACAAAATTATTAATATCCAATTTGACTGCACATAAAATTCCACCACTTGCTCTGCCAAATACATTATTTCTTACAGCAGGAATACATTTTACACTAAATTTGCCAAAATATTTCATAAATTGCACTTCATTGCCTTCTTCAATAAAAGTTTCTAATAATATTATAATATCATAATTTGAGATGAATTTAAAAAAGTCGGGAAATAATAATTTGTTTTTAAGTCCTGAGACGTTATAAGATAAAATATTTAAGTTTATAGAATTACTTGGACAGAGGGCAACCCTATCCTATTTGCGTTGGCTTCGCTGGCTACGTTGACTTCGTTGATTACGGAGCACCATACTGCTACCCTCTCGTTCTTGCACACGTTGTGAGTGGAGTGGCACTATAGTGTTGCTTTGTTGGACCGCCGTGTCAATGGAGACGTCAAAGTATTGCAAGCCTCTGTCACCAAACGTCATTTTGATAAGTTCCAATTCTTCTTTTGTTTTGATAAGAAGTCCTCGCGTCAGGTTATATGAAAATAAGGAGTCATTTATCAGTAGTTTAACTCCTTTTATCGTCATTTTAACCGCCGGGTTAAACTGTCGTAGTGCTGTTTTGGTGCCATATAATGATTTTCTCTTTTGGCGTGTGATAAGAGATTGTTCTCGATGGATTACAATACCCGAACCTTTTAACTTAGGAGCCGCAGACATGAGTTTGTTTGTTGTATCGCTGGGGTGAAAATGTAGTACAACCGTGGATTTCTTAGTTGTCGGGTTGGTGAACTCCCTTGTGCTTCTAATCGGATATGTTGCGTTTAGTTGTAGGTTGAGAAGACCGACTTAGGTTCGTTTTGCAAAGTCAACCTTGTAGGTTATCCCCTCTGCTGGGAAATGCAAAACAACGGAATCTTCGTTTTGCTTTTCTGAGAGCACCTCCTGGCACTGGCGTTCCAAGATGTGGCAGTACTTTTTTGTTGCAGTTAACCGATCGGCAAGAATTGTATTTTGCGTTTTAAGGATCTGCACTTCAGATGCAATTTGTTGAAAATCTTGTTTGGTCGCAAGGTCCTTGAACTTCGATGACAGTATTTCATCAAGAATTACTTTAAGATCTTCAACAGACATGTTTCCAACGGCCATTGCTGCGATGTGATCCCCAATTGTTTGTAGAACAAAAGTGCGCACAGTTCTTTGAAGAAGATTCACAGGTTAATGAGTATTCACACTTTATATTATTTTAATAAAAAAAACTTATGCAGCACAAAAATAAAGACTTGTGTAGATCACTTTGACAGCTGTCAAACTCCCAAAAGTTTATATCTCGCACATGTAATCTTTCCCACTTTGGCGGAACCAACCCTAATAAGCTTGAAAAAGTTCTTTGGTATTCGATGCAGCAGCTAAAATTAATGACACTTCTCTTAATTCATACTTACTTAAGGCAATACGTGACTATATGTTATGAAAGGTACTTTACTGTCCTTGAGACTCTCAGAGGGTTCTACACCATTTCAGAATGAATAAAGAATTCTTAGCTCATTGAATTGCAAATATACAGATACATGAGAGTAGTCGGATTAGACATAAGCAATGGGATCCATTGCTAATTCAAGATTGTGAAGATTATTAAAAGGTTATTTCCTTGTAGGAACTGACAGTCAAACTACAGACCAGCTTCTATATGCAGACGGCCAGAGTAGATTTCCTCTTCTCTCAGTTGCCAGCAAATAAATGCGCTCAGATAAATTGGGCTCACGCGAGGTAAGAGCTCTTAAGATATCTGCAGTGAATGTAAATTCTCTGATAAGAATCGAACGAAAACTAGCACTCTCTTATTTGTTGTAAACGCATAATTCTGATGGCTAGCGAAACAAAACTCAGGTATAAAAGTTACCGGTAGTTTACAAAAATACACGTGACATTACTTGCCGTGAAAACTGTTTTCTTTTTTCATTGAAAATATATGACTTTATATTGGATCTTGCATACAATTTGGTGTATTTGCGACACAGCGTGCATCAAGATTGTAGCTGTGCATGTTGCACGGCATGGTGATAAAGTTTAAGTCATGCGCGTGTCAATTACGATAATAGTCGTACGTAAGGAAAATTGTATACATTGTATGGAGCCAACTAATCAGCGAGATGAACCCAAAGGGTAAATATAATCCCAATGTGTGATGAGCGAATGGCAAGCACCTGCGTTCACCTTTTGAAATGAAATTCCTTTGCTACTCGTAGCACGTTGTCATCATTTTTCAACTATTCTCTTGTGCAGTTATTCAAGAAGACAAATTTTCGATTAAGTAAATTGAATGCGAATGTTTAATATGTGTTGATGGGATTGCGTATACTCTTCTCTTCTTTTTCGAATGCACTCAATTAAATAACAATGTAAACACATTTCTCACAGAGTATATATATTCATATTTTTAAATCTGGGTGTTAAAAAATCTGTTATCGATTACATATATTCGTTCCTTTATTTTCTGGAGGCCTTGTCACGGCGGAAGGACTTAAGAGTCAATGAACCAAAGATCAGAAGCGTCTTGTCCTTGGACGTCCTAAATAAAGACTGTATGGAGGAAAATCTAACGGTTTTAAATACTCCAGGTGGTACCCGCGACCCATTATCTTTTCGACATCGGCCGGATCAAGGATTCTGGAGGACCCAACCACCATACCGTATACACCCTCCGCGGGCTGCAACAGAGGGCAGTTGGTTCGCCAATCTTGTTCGCTATATTTACTAGCGATCTTTTGTACTCCATGCCGCACATAAAAGCGTTCGCCGACGATTTGGTAGCGTACAGATCAGCACCAAAGGTCGAAGTTATCAACAACCTGCTGCAACATGACTTCGAAAAGATTCAGCAATATTGTGACAGCTGGAAGTTAAAACTTAATTTCAATAAATGCGAGACTATCCTTTTCAGGACCCCGCTGTCCAGGGCCTCAAGGGACACGAGGTTAAACTGGCGTAAGTTCCGCATTGTTGACCCACGGGGAGAACCGTTAGCTGTGAAAGGCTTGGTGAGATACTTAGGCGTTTGGTTGGACCAGTATCTATACTTTGACAAACATGTAGATGCTGCTCTGACGAAAACCAAGAAAGCCTTTGCTGTGGCAAGAAGGCTGTTTTACAGCAGCCAACTTGATTCCAGGGTAAAGGTAATATGCTACATGGTACTCATCCGGCCGATGATGGCGTACGCTTGTCCTGTGTGGTTCAACGTGAGTCCTTCCCAGATGGAAAATATGAGGTTGTTGGAGAGGCAGTGTCTCAGGACATGTCTCAGGTTGTATCGAACTCCCGAATCTGAGTACAAGAAATTTTACCCCAACGAGACTTTGTACAACGAGGCAAACCTGATAAGGATTGATAATTTCATAATAAAATCGATTCGACGGCACGTTGCACGGTCGTTAACTTCTAACAGCCTGATCTTCGGGGCTTATTACCCCAACTTTTTGTATTTCGAAAAGGTACGGCAGAATGGCTTTATTCCACCAGAGGCATTTCTTTATTTAGACATGATGGGTTCAGTTCAGGACAGGGAGGGATGCCCTATAATCTTAAATGTCGCACGCCGAACAGTGGACCGGCGACTCCTTTATGAACCGAACGCAACCGCAACCGCGAGGATCAGTAGAGCGATCTCCGCCCGAGACAGGAGGGAGTCTGGGAAAGAACGCCCTCTGCCGCCGTTAAGGGATCTTTATGAGTTTTTTTTTTTATGTGTACGGATATTGGTCAGCTGGACAGTCTGTGGTCAGCTTTTTAGTTTTAATTTTAAGTAGTTAGTTTTTTAGTTAGGTTTAGTCTCAGGTTTTAAATATAAAACAATATAAAAAAAAGGTGCACCATGGCGTATAGTCTCTATATGTTAGGCATATAAATAACTGATTCGCTCTGGTGCATGCGTCCTTACGCCAGACATAGTTAATGTATAGTATGTTAAGTATTAGTATGTAAGAAAAACCAAAAAACGAAATGCAGCTAAGTTTTTAATAGTTTTCTTAGCATAATTTAATTTAACTTTGAATTAAGATTAAAAAAAAACAAGATGCCGAAAGGCAGTAATATCAACTATGTTTAGATTAACTTAGAGCATCCGCATACGGTCAGTAAGATAGATGTAAGAAAAGAATATGTTAAGCTAGTTTAAAAAAATTTGTCTAGTATATAAGTATAACCCTGAATTTTCATCAAAACAAATTTGCAATAACAAAAAATACACCCTTCGCCTACAGTGGCGCTAACATTAATGATGTTGATTCCTGCAAGTCACTCGGAAAGACCGAGAATTTGTCATATTGTGCGGAACTTTCTCCCAGTAACCAAGCTTGGACAATTTTGTGAACAAGATCTGGGTGCCGCGGCCATTAATTATACATATGAAGCGGCGTACGAATTTGTCGTTGCTCCAGCTTACTTCCCTTACGATTCCGTCCTCCCATCACCACCAAAGGAAGCAGCGGAACTCGTAGAGTACTGAGAAACGAAAAAGATGGGCCAGGTCATCTGTTGCTACGGTAGTTCTCCGACCACCTTCTGGGGCAGCATGAAGTGCAACAAGAGAATAACGCACCTTCTCGACTCGCTATCGTCTGGCCTGATAATAACAAGGTTTAGTGAAAAGTTAGAACAATGAAACGTAGAACAGAAAAGAACAACAAAACCCAGATGCGTAAGTTTTAGGAGGCAGTTGAACGTCTGAACAATACCCTAACCAAATGCTTGAAACCTGCCCAGTCAAAAAAAACCCCTGCAGACCCCCTGTTCAGCGGTGGAATACGGAAGTGTAGAGAATCCGCAAGGAAACCAGAAAACATTTAAATAGGTCACTCACTTGTACCGATCTAAACAAAAAGTTAATAAGAGGCCAATTCAAGCTTCGAAAATTGCTAAAGAGAATTTTGTGGGAAGATCAAAACACTCGGTGAAATCAGCAGACTGGTGATAGTCCTTAAAAGAGACAAAGCAGTCTTGCAGGACACATTCAGGAAACCGGACCGTACCTATACTGAGTCAAAAGCTTAAAAGATCAAAACTTGGCCAGACCTGAAATCAGGGCCAACTTTCAGAACTGGGGATGAGCAGATAAGATGAAGCTATCAAGTACGCCGTCGGGCCTACGCCTGTGTGGCCTAATGGCACACACACAGCCTTGCTGGAAAGGGGCAAATACCCACTTTTACCGGCTCTGAAAAGAGCGACTTTTGATGGCAACGCGTCCAGAGAATATGGCATAGAAGAATCATTGGTAGTGTAGATAAAAGCAATGCTAATGAACAGAACTATAATCGCGGAGGCGGATTGTGACCAGTATATACTGTCGGGGTTAAACAGGGGTTACCCAAGAGGTGGGGTTTTTCTGCTTCCCGCCTTGAATAGATCCAACACCTACGTCCAAGCTTACGCGGATGGTCACCAAAATTTGGCTTGCGAGCGTGTGTGCAAGTGGGTAGGCGGACCATAGAAAACACACAAGACATGGCTAACAAGTACTTATTCCAGGTATTTTTCAACAGCGGGTTGGATTCGGCCTGTACTTCTTTGTTTCGCTTTTTACTCCTCTCTTGTAAATTGGGCGAATTATCGACCTTTTTATTAGCCTTGGCACATGACAGTGACACATACTACAGTTAATTGTCTCAGTGATAACTGGGGTGAGACACATGGCATTCAGTTTGAGGTCAATTGGTCTGACGTTATCTGCTCCAGGGTTTTTTGTACTATTCAGCTGCCTCAGTACCTTAAATATTTCCTGCTCAATTCCTTCCTCTAAGAAGATGATTTGCTGATGTTGATTGCTCACGTGCTTTGACGCCTTTGCGTCGCAGGCATAGACGATGTTTGCCGCTTTGTTGAAGAATTGGTCTGCAAATTTACTCACGATGTCTCTCAGGCCAACAGATGGAATTGGAAAACTGTTTACAATAACTTCGTCAATTGAGCGCTTTCTTCTTCCAAGAAGTTCACAAATGATACCCCAGGTTTTTCTAGTGTCACTTTTAATATCAGCGAATTTTCGCTTACAGTACTAGGATTTCATTAGTTCAGTGTTATTCACCGTATTTCTATACTTTCTTTACTGCCTCTCGTAGGCTTTACACATCGGGTTATTCTTCCACTTCCCGTGAATCTCATCCCTGTTTTTGAACATGGTGATTATTTCGGGTGAAATCCATGGCTTATATTTTCGGGTTCTCAGGGTAGAGCTCGATTTGCACGCTTTTGAAGTATATCCTGTTAGTTGATTTGTCCTATTAGTTCGTTTACTTTTCGTTGTTAAAGTATTCATTTTTCGTTTGTCCACCGTGTTGATGTGTTATTTTCACTTTTAGTTGCACACATCACGGTGAAGTGGTCAGACAGGTCGGTTTCTATGACTGCAGAGAATATATACAATCAGCGTCTGGGTGTTATTTGATAAATCGGCACGCGTGGGACATTTAATTACACATATGAGTCCTTCGAGGCAATCATCAACATGTATCATAAAACAAGTGAGATATTCTTATCTAAGATGTTGGTATTGGCGTCTCGTAGCACTATATTTTTCTTTTGATTCGAGATAATGTCTCTTAGCTCGTCAATGAACTTCGTTATACTCGTTTTCGGGGGCATGTATATTGCATGTACATATTTTGGATTGAAGAATTCTTTTTCTAAAACCATCAATGGTATACAAGTCTTTTCTTGTTTGGGTATGTTAACTTCGTTTAATACTAAAACATCAACGTAACATAATACATTTTCTAATTTCGCTATGAAAACATTCGACGTTTTTGTAATTGATTCATATATTTCAAATAATTTTTATCGATGCAGGCAACACCATTTATTACCTTTAAGTGTAGTTCAGCTTAGCTGTATTTTTTTTTAAGTGAAAGTTCTTTTTGTTAGTTCTGTAAGCGTCAGTGACATCGGAAGTGCTCATATTCTGGCCAATTATTTTGCCTACTGCTTGGACAATTTGCATTAGGTTTTCTTTAGTAGTTCTTGTTCTAGTGTGTTATTCTTAGTTTTAAGTGTGCTTATTGATCTTTTTGTAGGTTGCTTTCTTTCAGTACTATTATTTAATTGGAAAGTTTCTGTAGTGGTTCATTGTTCGATGTCATGTGTTACTTTCTTTCTTCGTACTTATGTGCAACAAATTCACAACTAGCGCTTATGTCCGACATTTCTTTTCTCATTTTTTTTCATTTCGTTTATAATTATCTCAGTATTATTATCTGGAGGCGGTTTTGTGCTTGTAGCTGCTGCTGCGGGTTCTGGTGAGACCGTTAACCTGGGAATGGCATTTCAGTCAATCCTCTTAAGACCGAAGTTATTCACCCGATTGCTATAAGAAAAGGTGCAAATTAAAAGGGTGTTCGTCTTCAACGCAGTTTATTATATATTTTTATAGAAATTTAAGGTATTACTAAAAAAAAGTACAACTAAACTAACTAAAAAAATGACATTTTGCACGTGAATTATAGCATAATATAGTTAAGTAATAACTATATATATAATAAGGACAATATTTTGATAAGGACAACGTTTTGAACCCAAACGGTGATAATATGATGGAATGACCTCAATTGACAAAGATACTCTCGAAACCATATCCTTTCCAGTTCGTATTTCCTAAAAATCGTATAAAATGTTTGAGGCCCCTGTAAGAAATGTAATGGTGTGGGCGGTGTCAGGTATAAAGGATCATCCCTCGTTAGGGTTGAAACATTCTCCACAATTTAATTTGTCTTGACAATTTCTAATTGCGCCGACGTGGAGCTTCCACCGTGTTTTCTAAACAAAGGATCGCACATAGTAATCTCGTGTCAACCATTACATGGATCATCCCTCGTTAGGGTTGAAACATTCTCCACAATTTAATTTGTCTTGTCAATTTCTGATTGCGCCGACGTGGAGCTTCCACCGTGTTTTCTAAACAAAGGATCGCACATAGTAATCTCGTGTCAACCATTACATGTTTTGTTGCCCTTTTGTCCTCATAGTCTGCCACTGCATTAGCTTCCTTGACAGATGTTCCTGCTTTAAAAAGGAACTAGATCTGCATTTACATTAAGCAGACTTTCAGTTGATTGTTGAGTGTTGTGGGGTGAACATACTCTAATCTTCTTTAATTAATTTATTGATTTTTCACCATGAAGTGCTCTTCGTGTAAACAAAAAGTCGACAGACAATGCAATGAAAAAATTATATGCTGTGTATGTTCAAACATTTTTCACCAGTCATGTGTAAACATTAGTGCAGACGACTTTAATTATATGAATTCGATTGGAAGGCAATATCGTTGTCAAGTGTGATGTGCTCAAACGCAAGTGTATGCGACAACCCGATGCTGCTATTAACAACAACAATTTACAGCGGGATCCAAATAACGACAGCTTGCCACCCACTTTCACACGCACGAATCAATGTGATGACATGACAGTTTTTATCACCATCTTTGAATACCCAGTCTAGAGAAGACAACATTACTCTTCAAATGATCTACCAGAAATTAAAAAAATTGGAGGAAACCAATTCTCGTTTCCTGTCAGAGCTCACAGAGCTGAAAACTGAAAATGCAGAGTTGAAAAAGAAGGTGAATTATGTGGAGAGTAGACTGAACTGGCAGCAGCAAGCGGAGCTAAAAAATGGCATTGAAATTGTTGGTGTCCCAAATGTCAACAGTGAAAATGCAACAAGCAAAGCGAAACACATCATTCAAGAATGTCTATCCGTCGATATTCCTGATGAAGGCATAGAGAATTGCTATGTGAAGGCAATACGGAATAAGGGAAGAAAAAATAAGTCTTCAGTCATTTGTGTAAAGTTCAGCGACCTTTCAACAAAACAGCTGATTATGAAGGAAAAGAGAAAGGAGAAATCAAAACTGAACTCCTATACTTCAGACGACCAAAATCACAACGGCAAAAAGAGGAAGAGAACCGGCGTCTTTATCAATGATGCTCTTACACCATACACGCGGGCTCTCTTTATGCAAGCAAGAGATGTAAGCAAAAGATATAAATATAAATTTGTTTTGTTCACGAGCAATCGAATTCTGATTAGAAAGATAGAAAATGGAAGGGTCATTTCTATTAAATCTTTTGAAGATCTTATCACTATGATGAGATATTTTTTCTTGTTTAATCAAATTATATGAATTTCGATTTTAATGAATTATGTGATAACCATTCCTTTGTAAATTCTTATTGTAATTTTAATAATGTTTTTTTTTTTGAAAGTTCCTACTGTTGGAATAAGCTGTTTGTAATACATCAGAATATCAGAAGTCTAAGAGAAAATTTTAATTCTCTGATTTCACACCTTGATGCTCTTCTCTGTCTTCCTGATATTGTAGTTGTTTCAGAAATCTGGATTTATGACTTTGAAAAAAATGATTATAATATGCCAGGTTATTCATTCTTTGCAAACACAAATGATAATTACGCTTCCGGCGGTGTTGGGTGTTTTGTTAGTAATGATATTGTAGTCAATGAAGTAAATAACCTGAGTTTAAGGACAGCCAATAATTTATAGGTCTCTTTAAAAATAAATAAGAAAGTAATTGTGGTACTGTGTGTGTACAAATTACACAGATTCAGCTTTGATTCGTTTGTCAACGAATTTTCCCAGCTTCTACAAAAAGATACCGCGAACAATTTATTAATTTTGGGTGATTTTAATATAAATTTATTAGATGAAAACGAAGTTGTGTCAAATTATTTAACTTTAGCTTAGCTTCACATGGATTAAAGACTTTCATTAACGAAGTTACTAGGCCTGCTTCAGGGAGTTGTCTGGATCATATCTACTGCCGTTTTTTACTATAACTCTCACTTCTTATGAGAAATGTTGTTTGATTTTAAAATAACTGATCACTCCATGATAGGTATTATTATAAATATTTCGGATTTGATGCCTTTTCGTGGGAAAGTTGCGTCATGAAATAGATACATCTAAGCTAAAACATTATCTTCTCCTTGAGACGTGGTGTAATGTTTATCTAGAAGGAAATGCTTCTTCGGCTTATGACTCTGTTATCTCCTCTCTAGATAAATATGTTGCTCGTTCAGTCAGTGTTATCAGGACAAAGAAAGCCAACAAAAAAATAAACCCTTGGATATCGGATTATCTAGTCAACAAAATCGAACGAAAAAATAAACAACGAATAATCATGTAACGAAACATCCATGTAATACTAAAAACCAAATATAATACGTTGTGTGCTCAAATTAAGAAAGAAATTCCAATTTGTCGTGATATGTATTTTCGGAGAAAGTTCACTGCTGCTAAGGAAACGTAAAATCAGAATGGAAAGTAGTTAATACTATTCTAAATAAACGTTCTAATACTTGCATGCCTTCTTCCATTACGTTAGATAACAGTGAAATTGAATATTGCTAATAAATTCAATACTTATTTTACTACATTATTAGGCTTTCTATAGTCAAATTCTTTCAAAGTACTTGCAGTTGCGAAATTCGTATTTACGATCAAGTACAAGAAAACAGTTTACTATTCGTTCCTATCACACCCTTTGAACTCTTAATAGAAATTCGACTTTTAAAAAACTCTAACGCAGCGGTATTTGATGGCATTTCCAATAAAATCTTAAAACAAATTGCGTGATTTGTTATAGTTACCATATACTGGCATATATTTTTAATTTGAGCGTCTATACAGGAGTTTTCTCAGCAGCTCTCAAATGCGCCGATGTTATTGCATTATATAAGAAAGATTCTGTAGATGACATGAAGAATTACAAACCTATATCTCTTCTATCATCTTTTTAGCAAGATATTCGAGAAGGTTACGAAGAACAGAATGTTATCTTTTTTAAATAAATTAAGGTTTTTCAGTCCTAACCAATTTGGTTTTCAGCGCGAAAAATTTACTGAAGATGCTCTTCTAAACTTTTTGTCCATGTGTTTTCCAACATGGATAACAAAATGTTCACAGCTGGGCTGTTCGTGGACATTACAAAAGCTTTTGATATGGTTAACCATGAGAAACTATTACTGAAAGTGCAAAAGATAGGGTTTCGTGATTTTATGCACGAATGGCTCCGCTCGTAAGAAAACCCTGCTCGAATGAATTCCTAAAAGTTATTTACTTCGGTTTATTCTTGGAACTTTTGTGAATAAAATACATCCCTTATTACTTGTACAAAAAAAAGTGATAAGAAAAATATTTAACAAAAGCCCTCATCATCCATGTCATCCGCTATTTCTTAGTTCAAAAATTCTTCCCATTAGACATCTATATTGTTTTAAGGTTCTAAAAGTGTTTTTCGCGAGATCAGGTCACCACCATTTGAGAATAATTTCAAACTTTGTACTACGTTCGAATACTTCTTTTGTTGTACCTGTTCCAAAATACCGACCCACTGCCTTTCGTAATTTTTATTTGGTATCATCATGCCGCATGTTTAATAAACTTCCAGTTTTTAGATCTTTAGCTGACCCTCGAAATTTTGAAAAGAATTTAAGAAATTGGCTATTAAATTTAAATTACTCTGACTTAGAACTGTTTTTCTCTGGCATTCTGGTGTAAGATAACGAAAAAGTAAAGTATAATGAATGTATTAGTTCTCTGTAAATTTTAACCTTTTTTTGTGTTTGTTTTTGCTATGCATGGGTCACCAAGCCCTAATTTATTACTTTTAGTATCTCAACCTAAGAGGTGACATTTAACACTATTTTTATTACCTACTGTATAAAAATTTCAAATGTCATAAACATTATTTCAATTGTAAATATCCTATTTATGCATATTGTAAACTATATTTAAATGATCATATGAATTGTTTAATGAAGTAATGAAAAAATAAAATAAATAAATAAAAAAAAATATTAAAAAAAAAAATTTTTGTGCTGCTGTGGAATGACTAGATTTTAAGTAATCAGACGCGGCTTTAATGAATTTAGTCACCTGAGGCTCGACTTACAAATTCCATTGTTATTTTAACGCGTGAATTAATCTAACTATCTAACTATCAATTTGTTATACCCATTACGTTAAATCGTTAAAAATCCTTCGTTCCCGGGTTTCGGCGAGAAAGGTTTAAAAAATGTTAGCCCGATTGCTTAAGGGAAAGGCACACATAAAAAGGCTGTTCGTTTTCAACGCAGATTATTATTGATATTCGAGGTATTATTAACAAAAAAGTTAGACCAAATTATTCTTCATCGCGGTCCGCATTCAACTTACTTAAGCAATTACATTTTACAAGTGAAGTATATAATATAAAGGAAGATATTAAAGAAACAAAGTGCAATATTAAGATTTAATATGGTGTTATAGATTTGGACATTAAAATATTAAGATACTTATGAACGTGAAGCAGAAATCTGACTCGTCTGACTCACCTTGTACTTAAAGGAGTCACCATTACATTTTCCAATTAACTTATTAAGATAAAACAAGAAGCAATCAGTCTTCTGTCAGTGTAGGAAAGTTTTTGGCAATACCTGGAGATTGATAGCAAATTTACTTTTTCGAAAGATAATCTTCCGGTTATTCTGCAGGCGGTGGACAGATATATAGAAGAGTACTCCGTACGTGATGGTATACAGAGTGAATAAACTCGAATAACTCTAAGAGTATCGATAATATGGTATTGCGATACTTCTGCTTAGATAGTTAGGTGTTTTATTTATCTGGTCTCCCCAATTCGCTGTTCCGTAAAGCAATTGTAGCAAGTCCCGTGTTTAGTTTGAAAATCGTACCCGCACCAACTTGTTTAGTTCAATTAAATTATATTCCATATACATATTTTAATTCCTTCTCAGCATTTCTATAAGAATTTATCATTCTCAATCTCTCATCAATCAATATTTCTATACTAATTTATACTGTAATTTTCCAAAATTTTTCTTCTCTTTTCTAAAACCCTTTATTTTATTTCATATAGATTGAGACCATTGTATCATTCACAAAATATTTTTACCAAAGTAAAGTTCGATTTTTTAATCACACTACACCTACAAACAAGTCAATTATATTGAAGAGAAGGAATGAACTGAGAAAATAAAAGTACTTGAGAAAAGTGCACCCTATTTAATTTGCATATTACAACAATTCAAAATAAATAGTATCTAAAGTGAAGATATGTTCATAAAACATAGAAAAGAAATGTCTTAATGAAACACAATTAACGAGGAGGTATATCTTTTCCAAACCTAAGGGGAAGACAGATCAAGGTGACTCTACCCAACATATTTTTGTAGAAAATCCTTCTCCTCAAGTTGACAACATGTCAAAAGTTTCTTTACTATTGTTCTGTTCTGAATTGCCGCTACTTGAAAGTGTCATAAATTAAACCATTCCTTTTTCATGTCATATCAGGCACACAAACATTCGTGATTTCTTTTAAAAGTTTTGATTAATTTAAGAAAATTGGATCACATACATTTTACAATCAAACGAACATATCATCGCAAATAACGAATGTTACACTAAGAGTTCAAGTTACGCCAGTACCGAACACTCACCCACCAATAGGAAATGTAGATTTTTTACCAAGAAAGAGTTATTCGGAACTCTAGACTAAAAGTAACTTAAGTGAAATATTTAGTGTCTTTAGAAATGTAAGGTATGAGATAAGTGAAATACAAGTATTGGATGATTGGAAACCAGAAGTGTTACCTTATGGAAAAATTTGATTGTAATTTCATGGCCCAAATTAAGGTGGAAGACAATATGACAGATATTTTATTATTTATTTATTATTAGATAACATAAGCCCATAGCTTTTAGTAAGGGCAATGAACAAAATAGTTACACCTGTACCATAAGAATTCAACACGTTTGGTAGTTTTGCTTGGTGTATAGCAGATCTGAAAGTAGATTTGAAACACGATGCAATCATAGAACCAAATGCTTTAAGTGCTTTGAAAGCTAAAATTAATTTGGACTATAAGTACCTTGATTATTATTAACTTTTTTAGTAAAATGTTTTTTTCTTAATATAGAATATAATATGTCTAAGAATGAATTATTATTCTCAAAAAATTGAAGCTGTTGAAAAACACATAAAATTAAGTTAATCTAAGAGGGCTTGCGAAAAGCCAGTAAGGTTATGATTAAACAAGTAAAGGCGTATAAGCTACGGGTACAGTGCTACCACTATTTGCTAAGTTACATAGAGTATAAAATAACTATAACAATATATATCACAACTCTTTTAATATCTTCATTGTTAAGCAATGAACACAAATATATAAGCAAATTACGACAAATTATAATTAACAATAAGAATCAATATTTTAATATAGCCAAAGAAAATAGGGCCCATCTGCAGAAGGCTGGATACAAAATAAAGCTTGATGTTTGGGTGCCGCATGATTTGACGCAAAAAAACTTCTGGACCGAATCAACGCCTGCGATATGCTGAAACGGAAAGAAATCGACCCATTTTTGAAGCGGATGGTGACTGGCGACGAAAAATGGATCACATACGACAATATCAAGCGAAAACGGTCGTGGTTGAAAGCCGGTGAATGGTTCCAAACAGTGGCCAAGCCGGAATTGACGGCCAGAAAGGTTTTGCTGTGTGTTTGGTGGGATTGGAATTGAATCACCTACTATGAGCTGCTCCCATATGGCCAGACGCTAAATTCTATCATCTACTGCGAACAACTGGGCCGCTTGAAGCGGGCGATCGACCAGATGCGTCAAGAATTGGCCAACAGGAAGGGTGTAGTGTTCCACCAGACCACACACTTCGTTGATTACTCGTCAGAAGCTACGGGAGCTCAGATGGGAGGTTTAATCGCATCCACTATATAGCCAGGACATAGAGCCAAGTGATAACCACCTGTTACTGTCTATGGCGAATGCACTTGAAAGAGGCTTATGAAAAGTGTCTGTCCGAATTCTTCCCAAATAAGGAGGGGGACTTTTACGAGGGGTATTATGAAGTTGCTGGAAACAGATTATCGAACAAAACGGCGCATATTTGACCCAATTCCGATCACTATTATGCAGGGGAAACTGTCTTTCGTTCGTCGGCTTTTTTGGTCACTGTTGATTTTTAAAACCAGGTTATTTCATTGTTATTATCCCAACGTTTCGGCAGGGATTGCTGCCTTCATCAGGGGATATTTTTTATTAAAACAGTAAAACAAAATATTTTACATACATACATAGTAACAATGTAATTTAACAAATGAACATTAAACTTACATTAATTGGGTTGTTGTTACAAGTGGATGTGGATGTTAGAGTCTAAATGTTGTTTTAAATTATCACAAAAAACTAATTTCACAATAAAACAAAATATTGAGCACTTCTGTGTGTGAATATCAGTCTAGAATGTTCATGACCCAGCCACCTAAAGAACACCACAGTAAATACTCAGAAGCTACTGTCACACCCAGAGTCAATTACAACATTTCGCAAAATAGAAAGAAAATTTCTTCTAAAAGTTCTAAACGTGGAAATTACAGAAATTTGTCACAAACTAAAACGCACAAAGAACACAACAAAATTCCAGGCTGAGCGCATAACAGAACACTTATCGAGGAATGAATACACACAATTCTTCAACAATCAAAAGAAAATGCACAGAGACTTTCTTATAAGAAACAAATAGCCAACGCAAAATAGATTGAACAGCTCATCACGTCTCATTGGAGAAATTTTCGAATCCATTTTAATGAAAAATGGTTTGTAAACAAAACAAACACAGTATTTTCCATTGAGATCAAATGGCTCCTCTCTCTTGGGAAAAAGTTCGCATTACCGATTATGAAGAAAAGCTTTCCTATGCTTCAGCTGATCGCTGATGGTAAGGAGATCATAAGGAGTAAGTTAATTTTAACACTTAATGTTTTTGTTAAAAAAAAAAACAACTTTATTCGTTAACGGCAGAATTACAACTCAAAAATGAACTTAATTCTAATTATTATTTATACTACTTATTGCTACCTTAACCTAGACATGGAGTCAGCACATATTGGTTTGGTTTCGGTCTTTGGTGACACTTGCATTTCTGTTGGGGGATTGCTTACTGTGGGAAATTGGGTTCACTGGAGTTTGTTGTGTGGATTTGGGTTGGCGCGTGTGGAGTTGTGGAATGGGAGAATGGAGAAAATGGAAAATAAAGAATGTGGGAAAATGTTTGTTAACTCTTCCCCTCTTAGTCTGAGCGTCCTCGCGATATTAGAAGTATGGAATGCTAAAGATGCTGTTCTTCCACTCTTGGTGTCCAATCTCGGGTGATAGGTGATTTGAAGTTGGTTGTTGTATCATAGTTATAACTTCTTTCCTCTTGCGGCGTGTAACACTGATAAATATTGCTACCAGTATTATTGCTGCCATGATGGAGTAACTAACCCATTGGTGGATTGTTTTTTCGGTGTTTATTATGTCGATTCTTCTGGTGTTGTTGATGTGGAGTTCATTCATCCATTCTAGCGACCGGATTTCTTCTCTGTCAGTATCTTCAGATGTAGTTTGGAGAAAAGGTGGGAGTATGTGGGTTTTGGAAAGTGTCTCTGATGTGAATTTTTGTTTGTTGATGGTGACAGTGGTGTTATCGAACTTGATGATGAAGGTTCCTTTAATGGTTTGTATTGTCCCGTTTATTTCTATTTCACCGTGGAAGTTGTTGAGAAGTAGGTTGCGGGGTTGAGTTCTTCTGTTTGAGGGATGTGCTGTCCATTTGCTTGGCTGCATGTTGCATTGTTACTACTAAGTAAATTAAATCTTGACATACACTAATTATATTGTTCTTGTTACAAATTGTCAAATTTATGTTCTTACAGTATTTTACTACAGCTAAAATTTCATCGTTATTTTTTAATATACATTCATATGGGATTATTGGGATTATGTTTTTTCCGTTTTAGTGGGTTTAATAAGAAGTTTTTCATATACAGTTTCATTTGTTTTATGGATAACTATGATATAAAATTTTAGGGTTGATTTAAAGGCAATTTTTACATTGGCCATAGACAATGCTTGTTCTAAGTTATCATAAGGAATATTATTTATGTCAATTCTATTCATAATTTTTTCAATCTCTGCTTTTGACAAAATGTTTGAATTTATAATATTTGATTGTGCTAATTGTATTGCATGTATTACATTCATTAGGTCTTCTTTTATTAATTTTGCTTTAAATTTTATACTTAAGGCTAGTTCGTTTTGAAACGTTCTTTCTTTTGCTATCATATTGAAAATTTCATTCGTTACTTTAGCTAGTTTGTTTATTCTTTCTTTAAATGCTTCATTGATTGGTATTTTTTCGTTTTTGTTACTTATTAATTCATTAATCTTATTTTCTAACAAAACGAAATCGTCATGGTCAGGGTTTCCTGCGACCCACTTTCATGCCGACCCGATAAAATTAAGGGATCTTTTAGCTCTATGAGCTTTAATATTATCAATTAAATTTTGGATTTGCAATAGTTCGTGTTCAATTATTTGGAAAAGGTAATTGCTCTTAGGAACATGTTTTGTCATTAAGGATGTGGATTCGGAAAGGAAGGTTTGATATTGATCTACATCGACGGTATGGATTAGTTTTAGGTTTCCGTTCTGTATTCTGGCTTTTCCAGAATGTAGTGCTATGATCCGGGAGGTGGAATAGTCGAGGATTTGGACGTTGGCATTAAGGATGGTAAACAGGGATCTGTAGGAAAGGAAAAAGGGTTTCTTTTAGTTGCGTATGCTACTTTTGTGTATAACTTTATTGGAGTTGGTCAAGACTGTCATTAGTCTGTTTTCTTTTACAACTTCTTCTTTGTATCTAGGAGTTAACTTTGATCCAAGGCGGTTCCCAGTTGAGTGGAGTGTTGTATGACTCCAAAACAACGTCTGCTTGCCCATTTATTTTATTACGTATTACGGTCAGGATTCCGTAATATCTTGGAGTTCCCTTCGTGTTCTCGTAGATTTTGGGGATGCGGTCTACGCTCTTTTTCCAAGAGCTACACTCGTCCGCTTGGCCAGAGAATTCTCTCAGGCTCCTCACTACAACGGGGATTTTATCCATTTCGGATAGATTGCCTCGTTTATCCCTTGGTCCAGGTCTAAACTGTTGTCAGCTGCTGGGTTTAGGAAATGGTTTAGGATGCGTGGACATTCTTGTGAAAGAATCTCCGTGACGAGTTGACGGATTTGGTTTTGCATGGCGGTTGATGTAGAAGGGACGTTAGAGGATTCTTGGGGAATGGTTTCTAGTCTAAGGGGTCTGATTAGGTTTTCGTTTCTGGACATCTTATCTTAACGATGTTTGTTCAATAATTATAGTGTTTCTCTCTTATTTTCACTTTACAATATTATTATATATATTGACAATATTTAATTTATTGTCCACGTTTACTAGTCACTTATTGTTCGCGATTTTTTTTGTACTCTATTTTCTTTTACTATTTACTTGGTTCACCGCACTAAACTTTTATTGACTTTCTATTTACTTTTTTTATTTATTTTTACTATTTACTTTTACTATTTACTTACTTAATCGCTGATTACTTGGGGTCCCTGCTCGGGCGCCAGATAATCATAACACTTAATGTTTTTGTTAAAAATAAACAACTTTATTCGTTAACGGCAGAATTACAACTCAAAAATGAACTTAATTCTAATTCTTATTTATACTACTTATTGCTACCTTAACCTAGACATGGAGTCAGCACATATTGGTTTGGTTTCGGTGTTTGGTGACACTTGCATTTCTGTTGGGAGATTGCTTACTGTGGGAAATTGGGTTCACTGGAGTTTGTTGTGTGGATTTGGGTTGGCGCGTGCGGAATTGTGGAATGGGAGAATGGAGAAAATGGAAAATAAAGAATGTGGGAAAATGTTTGTTAACTAGTATACGAAATGAAGCAAAGCAAGAAAAAATGAGCGCCAAATACTGCAATATGCTCCACTCTTTCCAACAAAATCTTCGGAATGAAGAGTTCGCCAAATATGTCACAAAACTACACAAAGACACGAAAGCTTTTCTTAAGAAGAAAAAAAACATAGTTATCATACCGACTGATAAAAGGAATGTTGCAGTCGCCATGGAAAAAAGCTCTTATGAAAACAAAATGCATGAATTTTTAGCTGACAGCTCTACTTACAGGATGAATAGAGTAAATCCCACAGCAACGCTTCAGACAAAAAACAACGAAATAGTCAAATGGCTATACAACAACAAAATAATTGACGACAGACAGAAGACTAAAATGACTACATACACAGCCCTAATACCCTGCATATATGAACTTCCGAAAATCCATAAGCAAGATATTACTCTGAGACCAATTACTTCATCTATGAGACTACTACGTGCTATGAACTTTCAAGGTACATCGGACAAATATTACAAGACATAACCAGCAACTCACAATACAAAGTAAAAAACTCATTTGACTTTGTGGAAAAGGCTAAAAATTACATTAGATTCAAATGATGTCCTGGCATCATACGACATTGTGTCGCTTATTACAAACATCCCTTCAAAACTCGCTATTATTATCGTAAAGAAACTATCGGATGTCATTAGCCCTACCACAAAGCTATTAATATCGTAAAGAAACGATCGGATGTCATTGGCCCTAACACAAAGCTCAACCAGAGGAAATTCATGGACATATTAGAGTTTTGCTTAAAAGAGAACAACTTTCTGCAATACAAAGACAATATCCTTAAACAGGTTCACGGCATGCGAATGGGTGACCCACTCGCCTACTATCGCCGATTTAATATTGGACTACCTTTTAGATGTCTGTTTTGAAAAGGTACAAAAGCCGAAAGCAATATGCAAATATGTGGATGACATATTTGCTGTGATCGATCGCAACTGCATAGATAGTTTCTTGACGTTAAAGTTCATCGGGAACATGACCATCTTTGTTTCGACTGGTACAAAAAGGACACGGCTTCAGGGAGACTAGTCAACTATCACTCGAACCAAGCCAAGCAAATTATAATCAACACAGCTTCTAACTTGGTTAAAAAAGTGTTCAAGCTAAGTGACAGTAGTTCCATCAAAAAACGAACGAATTGTCACAGATATCTTTATGGACAATGGTTATTAGGAACTTAATAACACAATACAAACACAACATACACTCCGAAACACAGAAAATCACCACAATAGATTATATCTATAAAAGCATGGTGTACATCCCAACATTGTCGACAAATTTTAAGAACGTAATTGCTGGTCGCTGTGACAATATAAAAATAGCGTTTAAGTCTTCGATTACACTAGCATCGGTTTTAACCAGACTCAAACCAGATACAGACAAAGGAAGCACAACTGACTTTGTCTACAAAATCAACTGTAAGGGCAAAGACAAGGAATTCTGCAATTAATGTAACATAGGTACCACTAAACAGTTTCTTCGTCAAAGACTAGCTGGTCATACATAACCCATCAAAAACAAGAACTTAGTGAAAATAGCATTAGCTAATCACTGCGTCCAGACAAACCATCTACCATCTATGACGTCAAAATACTGCAAACGGAAAAACATACCAGTAAAAGGTACACTTTGGAAACCCTACACATAATCAAGACCAACAACAATATGAATAGAAAACAGGACATACAGAATATATCTGCCGTATATTCAGCGCTTGTAACGGCTTAGACATATTGTATTGAAATCAAAATTTAAATTTCATATCATTCTAGACTGATCTTCACACCCAGAAGTGCTCAATATCTTGTTTTATTGTGAATTTAGTTTTTTGTGATTATTTTAAGCAACATTAAGACTCTTACATCCACATCCACTTGTAACAACAACACAAATAATGTAAGCTTATTGTTCATTTGTTTAATTGCATTGTTAGTATGTATGTATGTAAAATATTTTGTTTTACTGTTTTAATAAAAAAGATCCCCTGATGAAGGCAGCAATCCCTGCTGAAACGTTGGAATAATAACAATGAAATAACCTAGTTTCATCGAAAATCAACAGTGACCAAAAATGCGGACGAAGGAAAGACAGTTTCCCCTGCATAATAATAATTGATTTGGTCAATTTTAACAAACAACTTTAAATCCGATCACTGTAACACTTTTTATGAAACATTGAATGAAGAGCCAAAAAACGGGAGATATTTGACAATCTTATACCATATAACCACAGCTTCATTCCGATACCAAGAATATATTGATTGCCCCTCGTAGCTTTAAGCAGATTTGTCTAGATTTTAGGTGTTTGTCTATAAATGAGTAATAATTTGTGTTGTGAAAATAGACAATATTCTTTCGTTCTGCATGTCTTTGGAGGAACATTTAGTAAATTGAGAAAACGTTTTAGAAACATTAAAAAAAGCTGAACTTGGGACATATTCTTTCTTAACCCAAAGGGTTAAAACCAAATCCTGAAAAAAATTGCGGCTATCCAAAATTCACACTTACAAAAAACGCCGAAACATGTGCATATGCGGGAGTATGAGATAAAAGATACTAAACTAATGTCAATAACCCAGTTAAATTGCAGCTTTCGAAAAACTTAGATCTCTCATAACAGATTTTTCCAACCGGAAGTACCCAAATTTCAACAGATGATTTAAATTTATAACAGGCTATTAAATTGGCTTAAAGGGCTATTTTAACCCAAGACGGTAACCCAGTCTGTTATGCCTCCAGATCGCTGAACGACTGTGAGAGAATTCACTCTATGATCAAAAATGAACTACTGGTTATCGTTTGGCAACTAGGCGAATATGATATAAATATAGATTATATTTAAGGGAAAGACAACAAAGTAGCTGATTTCCTTGGCAAAATTAATCTGGGCAACATCGAAATCAATTTATGTGAAAATCTTAATAAAACACTCTATGTAGATAATGTAAATTGTAATATA
Source organism: Eristalinus aeneus (assembly GCA_955652365.1). Taxonomy (NCBI): domain Eukaryota; kingdom Metazoa; phylum Arthropoda; class Insecta; order Diptera; family Syrphidae; genus Eristalinus; species Eristalinus aeneus. The sequence continues at coordinate 16,527,077 of OY019132.1, read as the reverse complement.
AACCGTGCATTCTTAAGAGAAGAACGACTGTTTTCCGATTTTGGTTAATCGTTTTAAAACCTAACTTATAATTAC